>JBBJLS010072256.1:0-10513 GCA_037577275.1 Bryconaethiops microstoma
TTCCCAGTCAAAAATGACCGGTCATTAGAAATTAATTAGTAAGACTACGATTAGTGTATGAAATAGAATTTAAGAACATTCCCACACCCCACCATGCTGGTGCCTTTGAGCACACTCAAACACACACACACACTCACACACTCACACACACACACACACGTATACACTCTAATAAGTACAGTACTTTACAAAACTGATTTCCTCTTGACCAAAACTGACAAAATTCAATCAAAGTGTAGTAAAAAAGGAAGACAACAACAACAAAAAGCAGGTCTAAAATATAATCCCTCATGGTTCCTCTTGGGAACCACTAAAAGAACATTCTCGACTGTATGTGTGCACAGTAAAGGGATTTAAGAGATTATCTTCTTGCGTCTGATGGATGGTGGGTTCTCCTGAACAGATTCAGTCCTCTGAGCTCCTCTTATCCTCGCTCCCGTCTGTAGAGAGAACTAGAGAAACACTGAAAGAGCTGAGAGTCCTGGGCAGATTTTTCTGCCCCCCCAACCTCACCAATTCCCTTCCTCCAAAAATGTTCCTTCTTTCTTCCTCTGCCCTTTGACCTCTTTCCTCTCCACCCCCGCCCCTCCACCGCTCCCTCCACTTCATGGTTCTCCTGCGTCCACCTATAGAGGCGTATCTTTCTCTGATATGAAGGGATTTCTGGAGTCAAGATATCAGGATATCTTTAATACAAAATATAAAAAATGAATTTCAAATTTGAAACAAACAAAAATACAGAGTAATAACAAAAGTACAGAATCAGTTAATAACTGAAACACGCCTGCAGTGTAAAGGGTTCAGATAATACGGACAGGCTGATAAATAAATAGATAGATAGAAAGATAAACAGACAGATGGATGGATAGACAGAAAGACACACACAGACAGACAGACAGACAGACAGACAGACAGACAGACAGACAGACAGACAGACAGACAGATAGATAGATAGATAGATAGATAGATAGATAGATAGATAGACAGTGGAGGTCTGCTGATCTGTGGACCACAGATTCTCAGCGTTTCCCTGCAAAAAGTCCAAAGTCAAAGTCAAAGTGAGCTCTGTTATCTCATCTCTTATAAACACTTATACAGTGATAAGAGATTCCAGATTTAACAGAGAACAAAAAGACACAGAATATACAGATATAAACAAACTGTAGATCTAAATTCTAGACTAGAAATTAAAATGTGTCTTTTTAAACATCCATCTAAAAACACGTCCATGTTATACCCGTTCTTGTTCTTACTGTCTCAGACTGATGGTATATTTATTTATTTTGAACCTATTTTGATCGTTTGCACATCAAAATAGGTTAAAACATAATTTAGATTCCAGTTCTGTTGCTTTCCACCTGACAATATTTGCACAATTTTTTGGATGTTAAAAAAATGACCTTGTACCAAATTGCACAGTTTTAATTCTAATTTGGTTTCTATCTACAGCTCTGGAAAAAAACATGTTCAGTTTCTTAGGTATTGTCTTTTATAGGTGGAAGTACTAAACTGAACAGCTTTGCCTTAGTTTTTTAGAACTGCTGATAATATTTCTCCTCATTTCCAAATAAAAAAATTGTTATTCAATGCACAATTTTAAATGAAATGACAAAACATAAGAATAAGAGAAATTCTGCAGTGTTTACAGAACGTGAATAATTCAAAGAAAACAAATTGTTCACTCAAACAAACGTACTTCTAGTAGTGTTTTGCCATCCAACTGGTCACATTGCGAGAGGAGAATATTGATTACAGCAGTGTTTTCATACTTTTCCTCATTAAATAAGATGTTATTCAGGCAATCAGTAATCAGTACCACCTAAAGCAGAATGAGGTGCTTGTGTAGGAATTTAACAGACACTGGCATGGAATGGTTGTCATAGGCATAGAGATGCTGATTTAAAAATAAACTGCAGTGGTGTCTTATTTTTTTCCGGAACTGTGTATTTTATGTATATAAGTGTACTCTATGTATATTTTTTGTGCAAAATCTGGGACCATGTCGTCATTTCTCATCTAATCGCCTGTTTAGGTGTTCGTGGCTGAGATGACAATAAAGTTCACTTTAACTTTGACTAAAATTGTGCAAATGTTTAATCAGCACTCAGGTGGAGAACAAACAGAATACTGAAATGGAACTGTGTGATTTATACGTGCAAATGATCAGATTCAGAATAAATATACAGTCAGTCTATGAAAATACAGAAACTCTGAGACAGAACCGAAAAGAACCGAGAACCCACTGCTGCAACAGAGGCTCAGGTTGTAAAACTGATGGGAAAACACTTTAATTTGAATGTGAAACATGTTTACACCCTTTACAATTAAGATGCTACAAAGGGGCAATGCTGTAGAAGAACCTGAAGGGTGCTAAGGAACCTTTCCGTGGTATGAAGGACGTTCTACATTCAGAATCATATCTTCTTAAATCCTTTTCCATTTAAAAACACTATTTTTAAAAAGAAAAAAGGGTCTTAGGATGCAAATAGTTTAAAGTTATTTTTCTCAGTGTGTGATTGTGTCTTTCTGCCATCAAAGTTAACTTTAGAATAAATGCAAACAAACAAGAAAGATTTGTTTTGTGTGTAAAAATGCAGTTAATATTGTGTGAGCTGGTGAGCAGAACACAGGTTAGGTTCCACATTATCCTCGATTCCTCCAGTTGTTGTTTGGATTTGTGAAACTCCATTAGCAGCTCCTGATTTAATTCAATGCAGCACTGATTGAGTCAAACCAGGTTTCTGATGGAAACTAGAATAATACTGGACTCAAGGAACACACTGATACACTGAACATAAAATCACCATTTACTGTAGAATGTTATTTGAATTTATTCTATTTAGTTTTATTTAGTATATTTGGTGACATTAATGTTAAAAAATCACTCACTACTCATCTAAATAGTTTTCAAATATTATTTTTGCATGTGCCTAGTACTGTATATTTTAAAAGAATGAATTTATTAATAATTTATGTCTATAAAGGTCAATTTTACTGATGGAATTTGTCACTGAAGGCTTTAAAGGGTCAGGATTGTTTTGACTGAAGGTTTTGTTTCTGCAGTTTGGTTGAGTAATATTTTTATTATTTATATTAAAAAAATGAATAACAAATGCAATAAAAAATGTAAAGTACCTGAGAACCAGTAGTTTCTATTGAACTGAGTTCCTTTTACAGGGAAAAGTGTTGGGATTGTTGTTGAGCAGGTCCCACAGTGATTCTGGTTAGACTGGAAAAGACCAGACTGTTCCTTTAATAGACTGGTTCGGGGGGGAGGGGGTTCAGGTGCTGACTGATGGTGATGTGGGTGGGAAATAAACTCCTGACCCCCCCACCCCCACCTTGTGTTTTTCTTCTATTTAGAAACACCATCTCCAGCACTCTGACCTTTTTTTCTTGTCAGAATCAGTGGCTCCACATTCCAGTGGGTGGGTGGCACCGGCTTCAACGGAGGCTGAAGGTTTCGCAATCCAAACGTGACCAAAAACATCACACAGTCCGGACATGACCGGCTCAAACCCAGTCCTGAACGTTAAAAAGCCCGTCTGAGGATTTAAACTAGCATTGAGGGTCCGGGAGAACCTTCAGACACACTGACCTGAGAAGCCTTCACACACTGATCACAGATCTTCTACTCCCAAACAAAGCTCTCACCCTTCTGTCTGTTTTTCTGTCTGTCTTTCTTTCTTTTTCTCTCTTTCCCTTTTTCTTTCCTTCTTCCATTCTTATTTTACTTTCTTTCTTTCTTTTTGTCGTTCTCCCTTACTTACTTTCCTTCTTTTTTTCCTTCTTTTGTCCTTTCTTTCTTCTCTTTTAGTTTTTTTCTCTTACTTTCTTTCCTTCTTTCACTATTTCCTTTCCTTTCTTTCCTTCTTTCTTTCCTTCTCTCTGTTACTTTTTGTTCTTTCTTCCCTTCTTTTGTTCTTTCTTTTTCTTTCTTTCTTTCTTTCTTTCTTTCTTTCTTTCTTTCTTTCTTTCTTTCTTAACTGATATGAAGGGTTTTCTGGCATGAAGATATCAGGATATCTGTCATACATGTCAGGATATCTGTCTAAAATCTAATTTGAACCGAACCAGAAAATAAGAAAAAAAAAATACAGAGTAATAACAAAAGTACAGAATCAGTTTTTAACTGAAACAAGCATGCAGTCTAAAGGGTTCAGGTAAAATGGACAGATAGATAAATAAATAAACATATAGATAGATAAATAGACGGACAGACAGACAGACAGACAGACAGACAGACAGACAGACAGATAGATAGATAGATAGATAGTGGAGGAGATAAATGAAGGTAACTCATTAAAGGTCTTGGTTTAACCAAACTTCTTCTGCAGGAGAGGAGAGAAAGATTGTGAGAGAGAGAGAGAGAGAAAGAGAGAGAGAGAGAGCAGAGTAAGAGAGAGAGAGAGAGAGAGAGAGAGAGAGAGAGAGAGAGACAGAGACAGAGACATAGATGATAAAAAGAGTGATCGAGAGAGAGACAAAGACAGAGAGAAAGAGACAGGAGAGAAAGGGTGAGAGAGAGAGAGAGAGAAAGAGAGAGAGAGAGGTCCATTGGAGGAATTCCTCACATCGCCTCACGGCCTACACACATAATGCACATGGGGTCGAAGTTCAATCTACTAAAGAGGGAACCAACCAAACAGGGAGGTTCTAAACCCCGGAGCCTCAAAAATCACAGGAAAAACACCCCCAGTGGACCGACAGGTACAGTCACACCTGCCTACTGCACTACCAGCAGTGTGCGGGTCCACGCCACTTCCTCACTCTCATAACCACACACACCTCACACTCGTCTCACACGAGTCACTGAATACATTAAACAGCGAATAATCCAGAGAATGTACTGAGTAATTCAGAGTGGATACTGAATCAGTCACAGTACATGCTGAATAATTTATAGTGAATAACAAACCATTTATAGTGGACACTGAATAAATTATAGTAGCTACTGAGTAATTCATAGTGGATACTGAATAGTTTAGAGTGGATACTGAAGAATTCACAGTAGATCCTGAATAATTTATAATAGCTACTGATTAATCCATAGCAAATACTGGATAATTTAAAGTGGATACTGAATTATTTATAGTGCATATTAAGAATTCATGGTAGATACTGAATAATTAAGAGCAAATACCTAACAATTTACTGGGGACACGGAGTAACTTACAGTATATACTGAATAATCCTTAATGAAAAGTGAACAATTTATGCTGGATACTCAATAATTAATGGTTAATACGGAAAAATTTAGAATAGATACTGAATAATTCATCGTAGATACTGAATAATTCCTAGAGAATACTGAATAATTTATACTGGATACTGAATAATTCATAGTAGATACCAAGGAATTCACAGTGGATACAGAATGATTTCTAGTACATACTGAGTCATTTCTAGTAGGATAATTTATAGCAGTTACTAAAACGATCATGGTATTTTAATAAATCATTCATAATGGTTGATTAATACTTCTTAGAAATATTAGAATAAAAGAAACTTTAATGTCCTAAAGGCTTTTTACAGTTTTTTAGAACTGATTTGTTCATGAATGGGTTAATGTCTGAAGAAAGGATAAAACATTCATGGGTCTAAACGCAGTAAATAAATAAATGTGCTGCTCGTGGATCGCAGAAGTGATTAATTCCTGTCTTGTATTAGTGGTGGTCTATCAGAAAATCTCTGCTTGACACTCTCATACCCAACACTGCACTGCCGCTCAGTCCTCACCAGCTCTGAACATTCCTGCATCTCCAGCCGCCCAATAGGGGCCAGGCACTCGGACGCTGTGGCCAATCAGTGATCTGGGGCAGACCTCAGGAATTCCGCAGTCCTAGTGTCCCTCTAACACTGGTTTGACCTCGGTGACCCCAGCTCACCCTGACTCTGATATTCTGGCCCCTCAGCCCCTGGTAAAGGTTGCCACGTCCACCATTTACCCACAAAACTGTGACATTGTGTGGCTAATAACAAGTGAATAGATTGAGCCTAATATAATATTGTCTGTCAAGGAACAAGTGTAACGAACTGGACAGACAGATGGATGGATAGATGAGTGAATGGATGGATAGATAGGCAGGCAGGCAGGCAGGCAGGCAGGCAGACAGACAGACAGACAGACAGACAGACAGGAAAACTGGATTGGTTGTAACACAAAGAACTTACAACCTCGACAGATAAATAGATAGACGGACAGATGGACGGATGGATGGATGGATGGATGGATGGATAAAGAGATAGATTATATTTCTATAACATTGTGTAAAAGTCTAATATTTAGTTCACTGTTTCGTTTAATGTTGATTTATTTCTTATTCTGTCTGTTGCTGATGTGAAGTGTTATGAGTTTTCAGAAATGGTATGTATTAATTTTTTGAATTTTTCTATAGTAATCTATATTTACATATTATTCCAATAAGCTGTCATTAAATAATGATAACTGTGTAGCATCTTGTATTAAAAATGCTATTATAGTAACTGTCCAAATGTACTTTGAGAGTCTGTAACTTAATTATACAGATCTTAAAATAAATTTGACCTTCTATGTTCCTTAGCACTAAGAATAATAATTAACGTATGAATGAACTGAATGGAGTCATTGGTGAGGATCTGGCATCCCTGTTGGTAAACCAGAGCCCTCAGTGACACATTAACTGGTTTTCACTGCTCATTTACATTCAGGGTAGTGAACCAGGCTTCACTTTAAGAATGAATAATCCTCAGCGCAGAAAAATGTTTTAAATAGGCCTATATGTAATAAACGCCTCAGTGCGCTCGCGATCGTCACAGGGGCGCCCCCGCCTTCCCCTCCCCACAGACGGGCTGTACTTTACTGTATTTTCTCTTTTATACTCTTTATCATATATCATTCTTTTACAAACGTCTCTAAAGCATTTCTGAATAGTTTGAAATCGCTGAGTCAGCAAATCAGCTCAGAGGGCCCCAGTCCCTGCTCAAGGGGCTCCAGCACCTTTTTTCTTTCTTTCTTTCTTTCTTTCTATGTTTTAAATGTTAGACTTTGAAATGCCGAAAGGTTGGTGGTGTAATGATTTACTCTTTTTTTTCTTTTTCCTTTTCTTTCTTCCTTTTTTCTTTTCTTCCTGTCTTTCTTTCTTTTTCTTTCTTTGTTTTAAAGATTAGACAACTTTTAGACCCTTGGCAATCAGTGGTGTAATTACTTACACTTTTCTTGTTTCTTTTTTCTTTTCTTTCTGTCGTTCTTTCATTCATTCTTTCTTTGTTTTAAAGGTTTTAAAGGTTAGACAAAGATTTGGAATTCTGTACCTGTTCCTGTTGAAATTCTTTAATTTACTTTTATTGGGGACATTTTCAGAATTGTTTATTTCAGTGGTTCAGACGTAAACAGAGTCATTCAGTGTGGGTCTGATGTGAAACGGTTCATTGGAGGGACTCTGATTTCTTTACAGTGGCGTTGAATGGAACCAGACGTCTAAACTCAAATCCAGCTGTTTTATTCACTATCGACCTTCAGTGAAGCTTCAAGTATCTCTGAGTGTTTATATGGATGTTGATGATGGTAAAAGAGTGGTAAATCTGTTTTAATCAGATTTTACAAAGAAACCCCTTGTAGGTCCGAATCTCAAATGTGCTTATAGTTTTAGTTAAATGTAAAGAACATTTAAAAAAGTTGTGTAATTCTTGTTTAAGATAAGATAGATAAGCCTCAAAATGCATTTAGTTTTCAGTTTGTTGCAAATCTGCAGGGTCGTTTATCATCTTAATCTGTTCACTCTGAATTTCTACATACGAAAAAATGCTACACAGGAATGATCACAAACATTATTTTTTAAATTCAAGCAAAAGCATAGATGTTTGTGTATGAAACCATGAATCTGTGCAGTGAAGGGACACCTGAACGGTGTAAAATTGTAAAACTCTGCTTCTAAAGGTGAGTTCTTATATTTCGATATCTTTTCAATAACTTATTCAGTCACGTGGTCATGCATTATTAATTATGTCTGTAAAAGAAAAGCATGAAACTGAAGCCATTAATATTTGCCTTGGATAGCACTGCCACCCTGTGGCTGCTGCTGGAATTACAATTACCATTCATTCCATTCACATTGCTAAAACGCTGCTTATGAATCTTCTTTCTTTCTTTCATTTTTTCTTTCTTCTGATGTTTTAATAGTTAGACAACCTTTTAATCCCTGGCAGTTGGTGGTGTAATGACTTATTCTCTTTTATTTCTTACTTTTTTCTTTCTTTCTTTGTTTTAAAGGTTAGAAAAGAAAGCCCTTTTCAAGCTCCAAAGATTTGGAATTCCGTAGCTGCTTCTGGAATTACAATTACTATTCATTCAATTTACACAACTACAAATCCTGCTTACAAATGTTTCTGTTTGTATCAACCGGCATACACGATTTCTTGGTCAGATGACTCAGAAAATGTATTTATTTAAATATTCTTTTTTCTTGCGTGTACTTAGTTTTATTGGGTTTACCCAAGCACTTATTCTGCGTTTAGTTCTATGTATATTTTTGGTTTAACAAAGTGAATTGAGCTACATTTTTCCCTATTATACTAAATTGAATTGTTGGATGTGAACAGGTTAGAACAGGTTTAAACTATGAACGGGATGCTTTAAAGTTCTAGGGTTTATTTTGAAGAAAAGTTCACCAAAAATCAAATTTGCACAATTTTCCAGCCCAATCAGAGAAGACAAATTTCGCTTCTTCCGTGCGCAGAAGCAAAATTTGTCTTCTCTGATCGGCTAATGTTGCTAACAACACACCGTATAAATAGAAGTTTTCGAAATATTCTCCACTAGAAAAAAAACATCCAAAACTTTTCTGAACCCAATCAAACTGAAACCAGCTCTTCACTGAAGTGGATCAGACTTGTGGTTGTGTTTTGGACACAGTGTGACTTTCTGCGAGCTGTAAAAATGAAACTGAACTTCAGTGCCCCAGGCAACCGTTTCAGACAAACACCAGGACTGCTGTTCATAACGCACGACTGATCTGGGATCAGATTCATCTGTATTTATAACACCACAGACTTTGGCTCCAGGCTGAAGTTCAGTAAATTTTTACAGCTCTCAGTAAGTCACACTGCGTCTAACAGCACGTAAAGCTGAGGAAGCTCATCTTCAGCCCTCTGATCATCAGACCAGTTCCGTCAAGTCTGCATCCTGTCACCCTACTGTTCTCCTGCTCACTCACAGCTGGAGCTCCAGTCATGACAAGTTACTGAGGTTTGTGGACACCACCCTCACTGGGGTCGTCTCTGGCGGAGATGAGTCGGTCAACAGGAGAAAAATGGATCATCTGGTGACCTTGTGCAGTCGGAGCAATCTGGAGCTCAATGTCCTGAGGACAGTGGAACCACCAGAACCTTCTCAGATCACAACGCCATGCTTCCAGCTTTGTGGACAGTTTGGGGAAGGACCTTTTCTATTTCAGCATGACTGTGCCCCAGTGCACAAAGCGAGCTCCATGAAAACGTGCCTGGATGAGTTCGGTGTGGAAGAACTTGACTGGCCCACACAGAGACCTGACCTCAACCCCATCCAACGCCTTTGGGATGAACTGGAACGGAGATTGCGAGCCAGACCTTCTCGTCAGTGTCTGACCTCATAAATGCTCTACAGAATGAATGGGCACAAATTCCCACAGAAACTCCAACTAATCTAAATCTAGTGGAAAATCTTCCAAGAAGAGTGGAAGCTGTTACAGCTGCAAAGGGGGACCAACTCTCCATGTTTTTGAATGCAATGTTATTTGATGTTTGGTGTAATGTTCAGACTTTTTGGGGTGGAAGGAATCACCACTACTAAAGAACATGTGCTACATTATTTTTGTTGGTAGAACTGTTTAAAAAAAGTAAGAAAACCACGAGGGGCACTGTGTCACCACAAATAACATCAGGCTGTGATGATCCACAACACTGCATATTAATATATACATTTAAGATCTTTACAAAACCAAATATGAGAACAAAGCAACAATAACCCAATGTCACACAACAGCAGGATAAAACACCCAAAACAAGAGTATGTATATTACAGCAAGCGATCTATAGCATTATTAGTTGGTCCTAAAACTCTTATTTTTATGCAAATGTTCATCAGTCATTAAGATCTGTAACAAACTGCTGAGATCTAATCGAAAATAATACTCAAAATTGCTGGCCTCTACATATACAGAATAATTAACTATTATATACAGTACTGTGCAGTCTTGCTTCTTCCCTCATTTCTTCATATTTTGACTCCAAAGATCCAGACTGTGTTTTTAATATAATCTTGAGGAAAAAAAGACTCATTTTCAGTCCAGTCCCCTGAACCTGATCAGTTTCAGAAGAATGTTTTTTTGTTTGTTAAGACACACAGTTACCTACATATTAATAATTACAACAGAACAAAACACATCTAACTTAAGGCCTGAACCAGTGAAGGAACAGGTGCAGATGATTCCAGATGATCAGGCGGTGATCAGTATACTGGTGGTGCTGAATGCTGAGGGGTTGGAACTCCTTTATC
>JBBJLS010072257.1:0-10513 GCA_037577275.1 Bryconaethiops microstoma
TCCACACACACACACACACACACACACACACACACACACACACACACACACACACACACACACACACAGCCAAATAACTACATTTAACATATACTGATCGACTGTTCAAATTTGTAATATTTTGACATTCTAATATGCCGGATAGTTTTAGCTAAGACTTTGCTTTGATGATGTGTAGTTATTTATTATATAGCTATTCCATGTTCAAAGAACTGCATTATGATCTGATCTCTTAAATCACCACTGGAGATCATCAGGCATGCAAATGAGCGTTAAAACATCCCACTGCGTTCTCTGCAGTAACAAAGGGCTGCCTAATTAACTGTCATCACAGTGGAATGCAGCTGTATAGTTTCCTTTTTTGTCTACTCATAAGTTGTCATCGTAGACGCACACTGGAAACCATGGAAATGCTTGGTGTTATAAGTCCAAAGGGGCTTTAAAGGTAGATAAAAGGCATTTTGATGGAAGATTATGGTAAAAACAGAACTTGAAACATTATTTGGACATCAGGTTGACCTTAAGTCATTTTGTGTCATTCGAATGCCATTCATATTAGAAGAACATTTCTAACTTAGATAACTTTCAGAAAACGTGATGGGCATCTGGGAATGGACAGAACTTCCACACTGCAATAACTTTTCAACCTTCCACTGTACATACCTGAGATATCTCTCCAGTTTAAGCTGTCTGTGTTGAAAAGGATGTTTTTCAGCAGGAATGCCTGAAGATTAAAAAAAAAAAACAAACATGAATTAAAAATGCCATACTAGAACACAAGCCACAGCATGATCGTCACAGAAGCATATAAAATATCTCAACATCATTTACTCAATACATAGCAACAGGGGAACCTACTGACTTGCAAAAAACGTCATGTTTATCTCCAAGTAGAATGTGCAACAGTCTACCATGGGCAATGTTCTTATCAGGTGCTAAAACATCTTATGTGCAGCTGTCCTACCGTGTGCAGTATCATGTGACATTTTTCTAAATGGGTGCTACATGACTCCATTACGTACAATATCTTATGTGCAACAGCACTACTTATGTCATTATTACTTAAACACTACTGATCTCTACTAAGTGCAATACTGTACTCCTAACTACCATCTGTGTCATTAGATTTCACTTAACTGTGTTACTTACCTATAATATTTATACTCAGCGTTTCTGTACAGATTTTTATTTAGATTTAGTTAGACTTTATATTTATATTGTTCTTGTCTCTGTGTGTCTTTGCAGTCATTACATAAGCAATTTCCTCCGGGATCAATAAGGTTTTCTGATTTTCATATTCTGAAAGTTCTAATAGTGAGCAATCTACTTCATAGAGGAAAAAATGGCAGAATCATTTTGTGCCCTTTTCACCTGCTACAGAACACACACCAACCAAAGTTCAGATATGACACGCACAGATATTAGAAATGACACAGACAATGGCATGGAAATCCCTTTCTCAGGAAAGCTTGGCGTAATAAGCACCACGTTGATATAAGCAGGTAAAACAATTGTGTGAGTGTTGGGTTTGGCAATAATGAAATATAATGTAATGAATATGTGTGTGTGTGCATTACATGACGTTTATAATAATGAAATATAGCATAGAAACAGCATGAAACCTGTCATCAATCTTAAGTAAACAAATTATTTTTCACACTGAGTGCTGTGGTGTGTGTGTTCATGTATCACAGAATGGACACTTTCACTTTCACTTCAAATGTTATGAGTTTTGAATCTAAACCAAGCAGCCACATGAAGCAAGTGAAGGGATCATAGGAGTGGAGTGGTGTGGGAAAATTTAGGTGTATTTAAGACCAGCCAGGAGCGAATTACACAGCGAATTAATACAGTCTTGAGATGACAAGTGACTGTATGAGTATCTGAGAGTCACTGCAAGGAAAGGAGAGGATGAGTTGAGTGCAGTCAGCATAACAGTGGTAGGAGAAACCATGTGAAGATATAACATCACCAAGGCAGCAAATTAATAAGGAAAAGAGAAGGGGCGAAGCACTGAGCCCTGAGGAACACCACTGGAAAGTCTTTGTGGAACAGACCAATATCAGGTCCAAAAGATCAGTTTGAGTACCACTAATCTTCAGTCTCAGAGTCAAAACCTTAGGTGAAGGGTAATGGAGTTCAGATAAGGTTTGAATAAACATTGTGTTGGTGATGTGGGTCAGGCTTAGACAGAGTCACTGCATGACCACATGTACTTGGTGACTAACTATGCCTCTCGTTTCTGCTTTTTTTATTTTTTCTTCCCTATATTTATATATTTTTTAAACTTTACACTTAACTCCATGCATTCCTTACATTTGCTTTCACCTCTGACAGGGGTTGTTTAGGTGTGTAACTCAGCTGGTAGTAACTTGGTTGAATAGCGGATGTTGATTTAAGTGCAGCTTTACAGGTTGCAAAACAGATGAGGAGCGTCTTGTTTTGCAAGAACGTCTGCTAAATGCGTCTGCTAAATGCCGCAAATGTAAAAGTAAATGTAAATATTGCAACGAAAGAGTAAAGGGTTAAGAGAATCAGTTCCAAACACCAAAGATGATTAATCACGATTTTGGTACCAAATTACAAAATGACAAAAAGGCTTCAATGACATTATTACACACATGTAAACTTTACTGGCAATACTCCTCAAAGATATAGAAGTTAGCTACACTAATGGTGTTTTATAATGCTGTGTAACTTCATCCCCATGCTGGACTTCCATTCTTGTGAGGCCATCAAGCATGTGGAGCCAAGAAAAAAATGGGTGGAGCTAGAAATAAGGCACACCATAGATCAATGAAAAGCAAGTGTGACAGAATCAGCGACTTCTAGGGTCTCATTAGTTACACGGCCACTCTAAACTGCACTGCTCAGTGTAAACAACTCTTTACTTGACAGCGTGCATGGCAGCAGTACAATCTATAAGATATGCATAAGAGCTTGGGGACAGCGACTGACAACATACCTGCACTGGAGCAATGACAGCACATGGTCCACCTTCAAACTGCTCCAGTGCAGTGCGCTCCGTCTCGCTGAAGACAAACCCTGCAGAAAATGAAAAGGAAACGAAAGAAAGAGTTAGACATTTTTTTTCACCCTAAACACTCCAAAAAAGTAACCAGTTTGATCTGTATTACAATTTGACAATAGATACAGTAACAGAGTAGCTCCAGTTTAGCACGGCAGTGATACAAGAAACTCTTCAAGAGCATAAGGAAAAAGACTTAGAGGAACCAAAGCTCAAAAAATGAATCCGTCCTGCTCTGGGCCTTTTTATTAATCAGAATCAGAATAAGAAGACTTTACTGATCAAGGAGGAAATTGCTTATGTTATGACTGCACAGACCCACAGACACACAAGACAAGAACAATATAAAATGTAGTATATGTCAAAATAAAACTCTCCAGAAATACTCCAAAAATACTTACTACACAACACTATGTCCACAAAATGTTGTGTTCAGTAAGGGAGGTGGATGTAAGTACCACAGACAAACAAATACATTGAAATGGTTTCCACTCTATACCAAGTCTATAATTACAAGTAACAGTGACATATAAAGTGACATCGCACATAATACTATTGCACAAGTAGTGACATAAGTAGTGACATAAGTCATGACCTAAGTCGTGATACTGGACATGATAAAATTACTGGACACAAGTAGTGACATATGTAATGACCTAAGTAGTGATATTGCACCTGATAAAAGTAAGACAGAACAATCTTACAAATGTAAAAGCTGTCAGAAAAATATCTGACAGATGTCCAACAAATACAAAGTGTAAGACAAGGACATCATAAGTGTAGAGAACTATTAACATGTTCTAGAAACAGATTGGATGTTCAGTCGTGAAGGACACAAACAGAAGTTGGAGAAGGACAGAGCAGATTGCATGTTAAAGCCACAAAAGAAAACAAATATGAAAAGCAGTTCCAGCAAATGCCAGGTCTAAAGTAAAGTAAAGTAAAGTGGCCCCTTATAGTCACGTGTGAACACACCACAGCACCAAGTGTAAACTGTGAGTGTGTCTTTCTCTGCATTTAAACCATTCACCAAGTGACGCAGTGGGCTGCCAGCGGTGTGGTGCCTGGGGAGCAGTGTGTGGGAACGGTACCTTACTCAAGGGTACTTCAGTGGTCCTGGGATTCCGATCGCAGGGGCAACTTCCTAACCACTAGGCCACCAGCTGACTCAGGGCAGATTTAGTGTGTTCATGGTTCATGGTGATTTAGTGTTCATGGTATATTTACAGTGGGTAGTATGTAAAGAAATTGGGGCAGCTGGTGGCCTTGTGGTTAGGGAGTTGCCCCTTTACTTGACTTTACTGAAACTGGCAACAAGATGAATCTTTAGGAAGATCTGGTGATTGTTGTTGTTGTTGGGGTGAAGTTATGAGGCAAGTTCGTAAGTTGGTGATGAGGTGGTAAGGTGAGATGAGGAGGTGGTTAAGTAAGAAGGTGATGATTTGAGGAGATGATGGTCAGGTGAGGTGGTGAAATGGTGAGATGATGAGGTGAGGTGGTAAGTTGGTAATAAGGTGGTAAGGTGAGGTGGTCAAGTAGTGAGATGCTGAGGTGATAAAGTGATGAAGTGGTGAGGAGGTGATGACCAGCTTTACCTTGCGTCCACCTGCGGAAGAGAGAGGCAGACACTGCGCTGCCACTCGACTGTCTCCCCCACACCAGCTCCACCACTTCTCTGTTCAGCTCCATCTCTCTCGTCCCTGACTTTCCCTCCGGCACAGTTTCCAGCCGTGCATGCATCCAAGTGGGTTCCCCTAAGGCATGCACTTAGCCAGCGAGCTAAGGGGAGCTAACCTCGTCCAAAACTGCCCGTTTGTTTCATAAGGCATGGACCGGCCAGGTTTTCCTGTCAGTCCTCTCAGCTCTGACGATAAACAAACTGACTAAACACACAAACACACACATATATATATATATATCTCCCTCTGAGAGTCAGTCTGGCAGGTGGAGAGCTGTCTAACCTCAATTACAAGTCCAGCTAACCTTCACAAGCACAAAAAGGAATGTATTTAAAAGTATTCACATTCACTACATCTATAAAGAACGAAATTAACCAGCAATCTCTTCATAAACTACTATTTTTCAAAAATTACTCAACTGACCAGTTAGGTAACAATCAGTTAGCTTAATGCTAAAGCAGCTAAACTGACCAAAACAAACACACACCCCGGGCTCCTCCCGCTCTAAAGGAAGTTTTTGAATGAATGAAGGTATGAATATAATCTTGAATGCCGCAGTTCACTTTTAGGAACACTGACTAAACCCTAAACGTACCGAAACAGAAAATAAAATCAGAAACAATCCGACTTGTGTCACTAGCAGCGTCCCAACCATGAGTGAATTCGTTTCTGAACCGATTCTTGTTCAATGAATCGGCTGGACTGATTCACAAGCGCAACTATTGAATCAGAATTAGACATTTGTATTGATCCCGGAGGAAATTGCTTATGTTACGAATACAAAACACACAAAGACAAGAGCAATATAAGTTATAAAGTCTAAATAAAGACCTCAATATGAAATACACTGTGCTATAAACATAAATTGTGGGTATAAATACTTTAGATAAGCAACTTACTTTGTTAAGTGAAATCTAACGACACAGATGGTAGTTAGGAGTACGTTATTGCTCTTAGCAAAGGAGATATAATGGATTCCAGTATTTCTAGAACTACAATAAAATGTCATTCCATCAGATCAAATCAAAAATAAACAGTAGGCCATTTTCATTTATCATACGATATGTTGTGGCTGGACTTACATACTGGACTTACAGAATATATTTTAATTCATCTATATTTCCTCTGTGCAGCTATTTTTTGTCTTCCTTCAGTGCGTTGGAGTCAAGACTTTAGGAGAAGTTGAATAGGTTAAATCTTTGAATCGCGTGTTTGATTCAATTTAGACCGGTTCGAAAGAATCGATACAAAAACATTGAATCCTCACTCCAGCCCGGTGGTGCGGTTTATTTACTCCTGGACGCCGAGAGCCTCAGCCCGCGTTTGATTGGTTAAACCGTAGACAATACTGACGACGTTGGTTAAATAGAAACGTTCATTGGCTGATTCAAACATCAGTCTCGTTTTTTGTCCGACGGGGTTGCCATGTCGCTGTAAAACCCTCGCTCAAGGAGAGACTTGAGTGGAAATATCTAGAAAAATCTACCTGGATTTAAAAAGTGGGACCCTAAACAAACAAACAACAAATAAATTTAAAAAAAAAATTCTGCTTAGCCAGTTTTTTCAAGGTCATAATGATTTCCTTCAGGAGGTAAAAGTATCTTGCATTCATCTCAGTTTCTTGAAATCTGCGTCAAATGAACAAAATTCAAATTCAGCACCCTTGATCAGAAGACGCGTAAAGGATAAACTAGATTTATCAGGTAAGCTTGCCTCAAGTCAGAAAATTTTGTAGTGCAAAATGTTTTTAAGAAGTCGGAGTACTTAATATATATAAACAACAGGCCCCCATGGTGACACAGTCGGGCCCACCTCCAGGGTTGGGGGTTTGAATCCAGGTCCTGGCCTTGTGTGTGTGTGTGTGTGTGTGTGTATGTGTGTGTGGAGTTTACATGTTCTCCTCATGGTGGCATGGGTTTCTTCAGGGGTCTCCGGGTTTCTCCCACTGTCCAAAGACATGCTGTCAGGTGAAGTGGGGATTCTAAATTGACCGTAGGTGTGAGTGTGAGAGCAAATTGTGTGTGTGTGTGTGTGTGCGCTGTAGTTGGCTGGGCCCTGGGATGTGCCCTGAGTGCCTGCGATCTAAGTGGAGATTAAGTGGTTACAGAGAATAAGTGTGAGAGTGAATACATTTGTTTTCTGCTTGGAGCTCTACTTTTAGCAAGCATACCTATAGCTTGCTAACTAGCAAACCAGCAGTGTAGAGTAATAAACATGTCAGCAAATATGGTGCAAATATGGAGTTCACTACATGTAGAACATAGCAAGTCACATTTGATAAATATTAAATAATAAATAGATGTGTGAAGTATAATTTTGTACAGCTCCTGCTTCTGAAGTCACGTCAAGTCAAGTAGAGCTTTACTGTCATTCCAGCCATATACATATAGTACACAGAGACGAAATATCGTCCTCCTGGACCATTGGTGCAACATACAACACAACACAACAGCAGCACTCAGACAGATCAACAATGAGGGTAAAAAAAGAGAGGGGTTACAATTAACCTATATATCTAGAAATATATCTGAGTTTACAAATACCTAAAAAATAAAATACTATGGGGGGTGACACAACAGGGAGACAATAGCAACATGGTATTGTCTATATGTTGACTCAATCCTCTTGAGGCCTAGTGGCCTGGTGGTTAGGGAGTTGCCCCTAACCACCGAAGGTCATGGGTTTGAATCCCAGGACTGCTAGTGGCACCACTGAGGTACCCTTAAGTAGGGTACCATCCCCACACACTGCTCCCTGGGTGCTGTGTTCCTGACTGCCTGCGTTCACTTGATGAAAGGGTTTCACACTGTGTGCTGCTGTGTGTTCATGTATGACAAAAATGGACACTTTACACTTTAAGCTAATGCAGTAACTGAATGGCTTTTTTGACAGCATCAGGGATTCATAAGTGAAGACGATGCGGTAAATTTAAGCACACTGAGAACAGTAACACTGAGATCATTTGTAGCACGACTGGGATCTTTTCTTTTGCAATGTTGTTCAAGGTGACGCCCACACCTTTTCCCAAGTTTCTGCAAACTTAAATCAGTTAAGGTGCAAAGTCATTCTAAGCGGTTTGATGTGAAATACTTGAGTCTAGAAGAACTAGAAGATTCGTCAATCTTCTTGTATTTTTAATTCTCTTTTAGGCACAAACACAGTTTATGAGTGATCCAGAGCTGTCAAAAATGTCACGTGCAATTCATCTTCTATTATCCAGGTTTCTCATGAAAGGATTATTTCATTATTTTGAAGCAATATTTCTTTGAAAATCTTATATACTTTGTAATTATAGTGATGTTTAATTCAACAACGTACATAATTCTGAATTTATTCATGAATCAAAATGATATAATTCATTCCAATTTGACTGTTGGTGCTGTTGCATAACACTGCAATATCAGTACGAGCATCTCAAACTGCAAATCATGCATTAATTCAGGGTAAGTATATATTAAGATAAATAGGAAGTGTAACCAGATGTGTTATGGCTGACTTCTTTCTTTCGGATGCTGTCAGGACCTTAGAGGAGAGTGTGTCTTTAGACAGCATGCAGACACATATTCGCAGAGACAGATGAATGGTTGTAGCCACGGGCAGCACTTCTACAAATCTGTAACTTGTTAGAGCTGAAGCTCTACAGTCAGACAAGCCAGTCCAACATTTTTCTACCACATGTTCAGATTCATGGCCACAGGAACTTTCCAAATGGTGATCAATATAAAAATCGCCTCTTCACTCCTCACCCCATCCAAGGTGGTGAGAAACCTGGGTGTCATGATTGATGACCAACTTTCCTTCTCTGACCACATTGCATCAGTGTCTTGGTCATATTGCTTTATACAACATCAGGAAAATCTAATCTAACCCGACTCGCAACTCCTGGTACAGGCAATGGTTATCTCTAACCTCAATTACTGCAATGCCCTCCAAGTGGGTCTCCCAGGTTGAATGATAAGACCCTCACAGCTGGTTCAGTACGCAGAAGCTCGGCAGGTCTTCAACCAGCTCAAAAGGTTGCATGTCACCCCCCTGCTGGTTGACCTACATTGGCTACCCATGGCTGCCCGATTCAAATTCAGATCACTAACTCTTGCCTACAGAGTGACATCTAGGTCTGCAACCAGCTACTTTAATCCTATCAGTCAGTGTTATGTTCCTACTCGCTCTCTCCACTCCTCCAAGGAACATCACCTGGCTCTGCTATTCCTATTCAAAGGTAAACCCAGTCCAGACTGGTCGCTTTCCTGGTTCCCTACTGTTGAAATGAGCTGCCTAAGCAGACCAGAGCAGCAGAATCCCTCTCAGTCTTCAAAAACCTCTTGAAGACTCATCTGTTCAGAGATAATCTTCTCTCCTAATCTTCTTGCACTACTCCTACATAAAGATTTAGTACTTAATACTCTCCTCTGGTTCTCACACTGTCCTGAAACTTGAATGTGTCCTCATATTGTTAGTCGCTTTGGATAACAGTGTCTGCCAAGTGATTGTAATGCAATGGCTAGATGTAAACTTGTGAATCGGAACTGTTCTTGGGTCACAACTGATGTTTCGCTAGTCCATGAGAATGCAAATACAGTAAACCCCCACTTTTTGCAGGGTTTACATTCCAAGAGGACCCGCGTATAGTGAAAAACTGTGTGTTGTAATGTGGTTTAAAAAAAGCCTAAAAATGCCTATTTTTCTAGTGTAAACCCTAAACATGCCCCCAAATATGCTCCCAAAACACTTTAATTTCATTTTAAACTCAGCTTTTCAAACCCGTATTCATACTGTACAGTTTACACTGAACTCCTGCAGTGCTAGAATGTAAATACTGATGTTACGCTGTATAAACAGGCGTTTTCTTTGGTATAAGCAGGTAAATACAATAGTAAATTAATTTAATTTCCAGTAATAAAAATACAGGGCTTTAAGAAGAACAAAACGAAAAACACAAGAACATTCGAGAAACTCCACGGGTGAAATTCTGGACTGCAGCTGCGTTAAAGGTCAGCAGCCAATCAGCAGCAAGGAGAAATAAACTGCGTTCTCAGATTGGCTACTTTCAAACCTTCTGCCTCTGATTACAGCGGTATTTCCATCCCAAGACGCGCTTTCTTTGTGTTTCTCTCCACAGTAGCAAAAAATGTGTAGTTATTTTTTATATGGAAACATAGCTGAATTTACATTAATATTTAAGTTACAAAATGAACAAATTATATTTTTCTTAATAATTTAGCACTATATATTGTATATATTGCCACGAAAAAGCTGTGACCTCTGGGTCTCGTCTGCAACGCCCCCTTGTCCTAGTGCTGGGTTGTTTATGTTTGGGCGCGATGCTTAGTAACCCAGCACAAGGACGAGAGGGTGTGGTGGATAAGGCCCAGGCGTCACAAAAGAAAAAAAAAAAGGGATATCTGCAGTTTCTGCGTTGGACTGAAACCGCGACTGCTGATCCGCATTTAAGTGGAGGGTTACTGTACAGAGAAGTTTGAATAAAAGAAAATATTGAACATGATTGATCGACAATTCCTTCCACATAATTTATATCTGATTTCTAAGCCATGTCAGTTTTCTGCCACCTGTGCATGGGTGAGGTAGAAGAGAAGTTGTTGGGCAAATGTACATCTGAAAAGAGCATGTTGTTCAAATGGACATATTGTGTAAGATAGACATAGTGCAACTGGACATATTGGGCAAAATAGATATCTGAACACATACTGTACATGTGCAACCGTATTTATATTCATGATAAAGTGCAGGGTGCCATATTTTGATGATTAGGGCACTAAAACATGAGTAATAGATATGGAATATACTA
>JBBJLS010072258.1:0-10513 GCA_037577275.1 Bryconaethiops microstoma
GTGTGTGTATATGTGTGTGTGTGTGTGTGTGTGTGTGTGTGTGTGTGTGTGTGTGTGTGTGTGTGTGTGTGTGTGTGCACTAAACATGAGAAGTGAAAACATAATCATGGAAAGATGGAAAAATTTTACGACAATTAATTGGCTCAAGAAGAAATGGATCATGGTTTTTAGTGCAATGCCCAAACAGAATCATTTGTTTCAGAGCACAGAGAGAGAGAGAGAGTGAAAGATCAAAGGCAGTCTCACGAAGGTGAAATGAGTGCTTTATGTGGATGAAAAAGGAACAGGAAATGAGTGAGCCACTTGAGTGAATCTCTCAGACTCATTGTCCTCTACATCCTTCAAAGACTCAACCAGTTTTTCAGCGTCATACGTGTAATGCAGTCCCTCCAGCCTGGAGTTCTCAAGCACACAAGGCTGGGGAACAATAACTGTCAAAAAAGTCATATATTCCTGTATATCAGCCCAATGAACAATACACAAAACGGTTTTGCTTATTATTCAC
The DNA here is from genome assembly GCA_037577275.1 of Bryconaethiops microstoma. Taxonomy (NCBI): domain Eukaryota; kingdom Metazoa; phylum Chordata; class Actinopteri; order Characiformes; family Alestidae; genus Bryconaethiops; species Bryconaethiops microstoma. The sequence continues at coordinate 506 of JBBJLS010072258.1, forward strand.
ATTCTCATTAGTGCCATAATTACACTGACACTGTCAATAAAATAATTAATTGGTATTGGTCAGACACTATTAATATCTGTTCATTTAGGATTATCAACTAACTAATGGAACAAAATTAGCCAATTTAGGCTTATATATTTAAATGTAAACATAGAATTATTGATTCTCTTTATGGCAAGTGTTTGAGGTTAGGCTGTACAAAAAATCTATTAGTGTGGTTATAGAAGCCTGCTGGACAAGAAAGAAAACCAATCACAAGCAGACTGCAGAAGCTGAGATGATGGAGGATTAGAGGAGGATAACAACATGACCTGAGTGATCTGTAAGATGGGGATGGTTTGTCCTTAAGCTGAAAAGGACATGTCTGCAGCTATATTTTCTTTGGTCCACAGTATCCCTTGCCTCGGCTGCACATGGTGTAATGATGAATAATGAGTCCTGGCTGTGGCAGAGTGTGTTTCTTAGCTTGAACATATAAAAAAAAAAACATGAATTGTCATTTACAAAGATGGTCTTTAAAGAAACAAGCAGCCAACCAGAGGAAGCAAATGTGCTCATGTAGTATTCAAGATTCAAGATTCAAAATGTTTGTTGTCATGTGTACAGTAGATATTACATTTCTCTGTGCAATGATATTCTTTCTTTGCTGTACACACATAAATGCAGAGGTTAGGTTAAGAATTTAGTTTTAAAAAAAATAAAAATAGAATTTAAAAACATTTAAAAAAAGAAATAAAAACAATAATAAGTTAAGCGTGACGTGCAGATGTGGATAATATTAATTGTGCATTTGCAAAAAGAAGGAAATGTGCAAAGGAGCAAAAATTACAGTATGAGGTAGATGAAGGGGGTATGCAAAGGAGCTTAATGTGCAAAATGAGATTAATTTGCAAAATTACAGTCAGCTGTTAAGGAGTGGGGAAGAAGGAGTTGTTTAGTTGAGAGGTTCTAGATTTCACACTTCTGAATTGAGGGCAGGAGTGTGAGCAGTCCGTGTTTGGGGTGTGTGGGGTCTTTGAGGATGGGGGCAGCTCTCCTATTGACTCTGCGGTGGTAGATGCTCTGCAGAGAGGGCAGCAGAGTCCTGGTGATCTTCTCTGCAGTTGTTATCACTCTCTGCAGGCATTTGTGGTAGTCCTACCGTACCATGCAGTGATGCAGCTGGTCAGTGTACTCTCCACAATGCAGCTGTAGAAGATGCTAAAGATCTTGGCTGACATACCAAAGTTCCTCAGCCTCCTCAGAAAGTACAGCTGCTGTTGAGCCTTCTTGACCAGCTGTTTGGTGTTCAGTCTCCAGGTGAGGTCCTCACTGATGTGGACCCCCAGGTACTTAAAGCTGCTCACCGTCTCCACTTCAAGCTTGGATAAACAGTGGCTGATGAGGCCTTCTCTTCTTCCTTGTGTCCACTATCATCTCCTTTGTCTTATCAGTTGTACTGATGTTGTTGTCATCACACCATGACACCCGGCTGGCCACCTCTCTCCTATGAGCCACTTTGTCCCCTCCAGTGATGCGACCGATCACTGCAGTGTCATCCGCGAATTTTAGGATGATGTTGTCTTTGTTGGAGGCGACACAGTCGTGGGTGAAGAGGGTGTAGAGGATGGTGCTGAGGACACAACCCTGTGGGACGCCAGTATTTGTGGTGATGCTGGCTGAAGTCCTGTTACCGATTCCAACAGACTGAAGCCTGCCAGTCAAAAAGTCCTGGAGCCAGTCACAGTGGGTGGGGTGCAGGCCGAGTGTGGTCAGTTTGTGAGTGAGTTTGTGGGGGATGACCATGTTGAAGGCTGAACTGTAATCAACAAAGAGTACCCTGATGTAGGAGTCTTTGTTATCCAGGTGGGAGAGGGAATAGTGAGGGGCAGCAGCGATGGCATCTGATGTGGACCTGTTGGCCCGGTAGGCACACTGCATGGGGTCCAGAGTGTCTGGAATGTTGCTCTGGATGTAACACTCTCAAAACACTTTGCAATGATTGGAGTGAGTGCTACTGGTCTGTAGTCATTCAGGCAGATGGCTGGGCTTTTCTTGGGGAGGGGGACAATGGTTGTGGTCTTGAAGCACGTGGGAATGGTGCTCTGGCTGAGGGAAAGGTTGAAGATAGAGGTGAGAATATCAACCAACTCGTTGGCACATGCTTTAAGGGTACGCCCCAGGGTTTTGTCTGGTCCTGCTGTCTTGCAGGGGTTGATCTTGTTCAGTGCTTTCTGTACCTGGTCTATTGACACAACTGGCGGGTGGGAGGGGATCTGGAAGATCTCTGAGGTCTGGGAGGTCTGGAGGATCTGGGAGATCTCAAAGCGGGTGTAGAACACGTTGAGATCATTTAGCAGGCTGCCTGCAGAGCTGATGGTGCTGGTGGTGCTGGTGGTGCTGGTGGTGGCCCTATACTCTGTGATGTGTTGCAGGCCTTGCCACATCCATCCGAGGTCTGTCTCATTGCCTGATCTGAATGCAAGAGAGGGACTATGCAGCATGTGTTGTACCTGGCTGTTGATCCAGGGCTTCTGGTTGGGGAACTTTCTTACTTGTGTGGTAGGCATAATATTGTCAACACAGGAGCTGATGTACCCAGTCACGTACTCAGCATAGCCCTGTATGTTGACAGAACAGTCCTCCATGGTGACTGCAGTTTTAAACACATCCCAGTCTGTCCAGGCAAAACAGTCCTGCAGGATGCTCTCAGTCTCTGGGGTCCAGTGTTTGACAGGTTTGGTGACAGGGTTTGATCGTTTCAGTCTCTGTCTGTAAGCCAGGTACATGAACAGAGAGATGTGGTCTGACAGTCCGAAGTGGGGACGCGGTGCAGCCCTGTATGAACGCGCATGTTACTGTAGACATGGTCCAAGGTATTCTTGTCACAGGTGGGAATGTCCACGAGTTGGTGATATTTTGGAAGTACATTCCATAAGTTGCACTTATTGAAGTCACCAGCGACAATAAAAACAGCATCTAAATGAGTTGTCTCTAACGCGCTGATGACATCGTGGAGTTTGCCAAGTGCTACTGTGGCGTTAGCTCATGGCGGGATGTAAACAATGGCCAAAAACACAACTGAGAACTTTCACGATAGATAGTAGGGGCGGTATTTCAGCATTAAAAACTCCATGTCTGGCGAACAGTACTTGTGGACAGTCTGTACATCGCACTTTGGATGATAGACTCTGCCAAATGATTGTAATGTAATGTAATGTAACATTTTTGAAATTCTTTGTCGTATATTAGAAGACCAGGCAATGTAAGATAAAAACAAGTGACAGAAGGGAATATGATAGCGAAACAAGACACGAGACACTAAACAAACTAAGCAATCATGTAAAAATGATGAATAAAACAGGCATTACTTAAACTGTCCTTGATCAGGTCCTTATAAACAGAATCTGTAATGAACTGATCCAGTTTTCGCACTTTTTTTGTTGTGTGTTCTCACGCTTAGCAGATGCAGAATGAAATGATGAAACTGTGATGTGACTCGTGGCAATCTTAAGAACACTGTTAGAAGAAAGTGCCTCCGGGAAGCTGGTTTGGTGCTGTGTTTCAGGTAGAAAAGGACAACAGTCGCGGACAATAACGTCTAAAAGTCTACAAAGCTGAAAACCAAGACAATTCCAACAGCTGAGACAAAAGACAAATTGCTTAATGACATTCAGTGAGGACGTTTAATAGAAATTAACAAATTTGAGGTGGGATGTAGTCCACACCTACATGCTCCCTATGTGCTGTTAATGGGCCACTCTCCAACGCAGACAGAATCCGCATGTTAATGTTGTTGTCTAAATGTGAAAGAGATGCATGACAGAGTAACGGCGTATCCACCGAGACCGGCCTCACGATGTCAAAGCTTTTGATCATTCTTGCAAATTAAACATCTGCCTACAAATTTCCCCACAGCATGTGTTTCCTCTCCTCAAATGTATCTGCAGCTCAAGTTGTGCATCCTTCACAGATTGTATAATTAACCCCAGTAATTATGGCCAATAAACATAAACGTTCATCATTTGAAAACACACAAGAATTAGTTCAACTACTGATAAAAGCATTTTCTTGACAGGTTATGGGATTTACTCTGAGAGTGTGAAGAGGGCAAAATGCAAAGATCAGTATGTTCACAATATAAACAGTTCACAATATGATTTCCTGAGTGAGTAATGACTGAAAATAATGTAATATTTTTATTATAAAATGCAGTGATGTAAGTGATAAAGTTGCTGAAAGCCCTGTTGAAAGTGGTTTCAGGCAGACCAGGAAGAACATTTGCACAAAAGTAATTTTACCTATGGGACATACACAATATTAGGCAGGTGGTTTTAATGTTTTGGCTGATTGGTATGTGTGGCAAATGAAACATAATTGGCTCAAGAAGAAATGAATAATGGTTTTTAGTGCAATGCTCAAACATAGCCATTTGTTTCAGAGCACAGGGAGAGAGAAAGATTAAAAGCAGTCACACGAAGGTGAAATTAGTGCTTTATGTGGCTGGAAAAAGAACACGAAATGAGTGATTCACTTGAGTGAATCCTCAGGAAGAACATTTGCACAAAAGTCATTTTACTTATGTATAGGAAATGCAAAAAGGTAGCTCAGTCAATGCATTAAAAATGCAATCTCTCACTAATGCATAAAAAGTAATGACCCCCATTTATCTGAATGTGTGACTATTAAAGAAGTGAAGTGCCAAATGAACAAATTTACTTCAAAACTAGTCAATGGGACAACGTATGTTTGCCTAATGTTTGCTTCATTAGTTTTCTCATGAAGATAAGATAATAAAAGTCTATGTTACTAAAACGATCCCAGATACAAAGACTTCCATCACCTCATAGTTTTAATACAAAGCTAAAACAAGCGCACTTGGGCAATAACTTTGTATTAGAAGGTCAAACATAGAAAAAAGTAAAGTGGCCATTTTTGTCACATGTGAAGACATCACAACACGCAGTGTGAAATTCTTTCTCTGCATTTAACCTATTCGCCCGACTGATGGTACTTTGCTCAAGTGTACCTCAGCAGTACCCCTGGCAGCCCTGGGATTGAAACCCACAACCTTCGGATCACAGAGGGAACTCCCTAACCACCAGGCCACTAGCTGCACCATGAAAGTTTGAATTTTCGTCAGATCAGAACTTTTAATGTGCAGTAATACGCAACTATTATATTATTTTCAAAAATATTTCTAAACAAGGAGATTTAAATATTTAAATTCCTGAAAATAATATAATAGTTGCATGTTAGGTTGGTGTAGTGTAGTAGGTGTCACTAAACCTTCTGAGCAAAAGAGGTGGGTTTGAATCCTACACCGGGCAACACATCACACTACACCAACAAGAGTCCTTGGACAAGACTCCTAACACTCCATTCGTCTACATCTGTGATGCAAAAACTACAGCAACTGTAAGTCTGCCAAATGAGGTAAATATCACTGCAATACATCCCAATACTAATCTGATTATAATCTGAAGATAATCTTGTATTACTATTATGTACATGTAAACATGCCAACCAAGCAAAATGAGAATAAACATAAAAAGAATAAAATAAGATTAAGCAAAGAATTTATAGCAAATCCTTCAAGTACAGGTACTTTAACAATAAATAAATGTATTCAAACAGCAAAAAGACTGCAACAGAGCAGCATGTCACTCAGCAAACCTGAGCTGTATAAATAAATGCAGTTAAAGTAAGCTGTTTCTATTTAGATGCACTGTTAATGCCCTGATTAACTGCTGTGTTTAATGGAAGCTTTTGCAACCTTTCTATTCACTGTTATGGTCACCTTTGGAGTGTATTTTTTACTGCATATTGATTGACTGGTCATGACTCATTATGGCCATAAGAGCCAACATGATTACAGGGTAGACACAGAATGTGGACCTAAATGGCATAAAGAATAAAGAAGAAATGTACTACCTCTACCTCACCCTTCAGAAAGCCTAGAGCTGTGTGAAGCCAAATGGCTCTCGTTATCATACAGAATTTATAAACTATACACAAATGGAAGAAATGAACGCTAAGGTTGGACGTCTTTTTGGCAGATAATTAGGCCCTGTATTACACTTCATAGCCCTGGCAGTGGCTGGAGAGATGGTGTGAAACAGAATCCTCCTGCAGACGTTTAATGATTTGAGTGGAGGACTTCAGTTAGGGCTTCAACATTTTCTCGGAAAAGAAAACGTTTAAAAGATGCACATGACATTGCAACACTGAGGAGTTTTTTTGATTGTCTTACACAATTAAAAAATGAACCAAGAAGAAATGAACCGAAAATATTTTGATGTTAATTACTGTTGTTTTTTTGAGGTTACAAACTTCATATTGGCTGACTCTCTAATATGAATTTAATTGAATGGAAAGGTGCAGCATAATGAAACATCATAAAAAGTTCATTAACAATCTATTTTAGGCATTTCCTCAAAAATGAATGTAATATAACTTTTCCCATTTGTAAATGATTCAGAAGTAGATCAGGGTTTCCAACTACTTAGTAAACCATGGCAACTGTTTACATCAACAACAAAGAACTAGCCTTCCGTAGACCAAGCATGACATTTATTGATGTGGGGTTTTTTTATGTTTAAAGAGACCTAAGAAAGTGCGAATTACTCACTATATCTACCATCCAAGAAACTGTGAATCCAAGAAACCATCCAAGAAACTATTTCCCGCTTATAAACAGCATGTCATTCTATATGCTTAGGACGAGGACATGACTACTGTAGGTCTGGTCTATTGGGCTGTAGGTCCAAATATTTTTCTAATAACTCTGAATCTTTTCTATGATCAAAAAAATATATTAGGCCTCACTTGATCCAACGGATTAGGGTAAAATGAAAGAAACAAATTAAAGTCTCCTGCATTTTGTTCATTTTCATTGGGCTTACTTTCTTGGTCTACTTAGTAAAGTTAGTAGTACATAGTAAAATTGCTAAATGTTACTAATTAGAACGCATATATCAGAGATTCTGGTTGTTTAACTCAGTTTGGCATTTAAAGTGTTCATTTGTCACAGATGAACACACCACAGCATAGTGTACAGTGTGAACAGCACAAAATCTCCTCTGCATTTAACACATTCACCCAAGTGAAGCAGAGGGCAGTCAGGAACACATCGCCCAGGGAGCAGTGTGTGGGGACAGGACCTTGCTCAAGAGGACATAAGCAGTGCTACTAGCTGTCTCAGGATTTGAAAGGGCAACTCCCTAACCAGCAGGCCACCAGCTGCCCCATTGTCTATTAGTCTGTTATTACCAAAAAAATTTAACTGCACATGATGCGTGTGATGAAGAGGTGTTAGTAGTCTAGCAACAAGCAAATCCAAAGCTGATATTTTGACAAAAAAGAAAAATTTGGGCCCAAGTCAGGACATCCAACCTCCAAGTAACTCTGCAAGAGCATCAAATCCATTGCTGCAGCACTGGATAGTGTGTCTGGGTGTGTTCTGTAACGGTGATTTTACTATACATTATTATTAAATAGGCTACCTGATGCCATTAATGCTATCAATCCAGTAGAAATATTACAACAGCACACAAAATACCTTTCTGATTTCAGTGGGAAAGGCTTGCTGTTTTGCACACAAAGCCCCTGGAGAAGAGACTATTGGCTGCTATACTGAGGCAGCCTGAAGTCTTTTACGGATTTCCCATATTCAAATTATCATGACATATCCAAATGACAATTAGATAACTATTCCAGACAACATTGAGCAACTAGCTTAGAGGAAGCCAAAAAACACAGCTTTGCAACATGGAAACGAACTATGGAAAAATCTTGTGTGATTTTATTAAATAGTGCTAAATACATGTATAATAAGTGTTAAAACAGCTTTTTTGTCCCATTGGTTTTCTTTCATTTTCAAATGTGAACTACAACCCCCTGGAACTATGAATAGAGTCAGCCCTTTCAGTCACATCCCTGGCTGTTAGGATTTGTTGTTCAATTCTGTGTCACATCAAGCTAGCCCCCATTTCTTTTAGATGTCCGTTCACTTTTTTTTTATTACACTTCAACACCATTCATGACATCTTTTTTTAAAACAGTGCTTCCTATTTTATCTCTTGTTTATAGACTGATTTTCACCGGCTGCAAATTCAGTCACTCAGATGTCCTTTCTGAAAATGAAAGCTGTTCCACCAAACACATTTTTGTGAAATGACGTCATACTTTAAGTTCTGTACGTCTTTATTCCTAAATGCGGTTTAAATGCTTTAACATATTGCCCACTTTGACCTTTGGTGCATCAAACAAGAAAGTGTGAAAAATGGTCTATTTAACCATATTCCATACTCAAAAGGGTGGTAGCTTAGTAAACAGGCTCTATTAATATTCAAGGACATGCTTTGAAATGAAATCTTTACCAAAAGAGTCAATATCCAAAGTGTAGTACAAGTAAAGTCTCTGAATATACGGATATGTTATTACTATTCAATATTAGCTTGACGCCAACATAACAGGCAAATCCCTGTTCCCCGGCTACCACCAATTATATTTATAATAATGTGTAAAGTTGAGGATTCTAAATTGACCATAGGTGTGAGTGTGTGAATGAACCGTATGTCTACGCCTTGTGGTGGGCTGGCGCGCCGCCCAGAGTAAGTCCCTGCCTCGTGCCCATTGGCCCTGCAATAGGTTCTGGGCATATATGACCCTAGTAAGGATTAAGAGGTTACAGAAAATGAATGAATGAAGGAAGGAATGTGTAAAGTGTAAAGTGTCCATTTATAACTGACAAAAACTCATTTTAAAGTGAATTGCAAGGTTTCTGTATGGAGATTTGGTGTGTAATGACATGCTAGGTTGGCACATGTTCACAAATTTGTGACTGTATCTGGTCTTCTACAGTAAATAAGCTTAAGATTGCAAGCACATACAGTCTCTACTGTGGTCTATTGTTGCCTTTGCTGAGAGATCTACCACTACACAAAGCCACGTCCTTTTTCTGCACCTTCCACTGATATAGCCAATGAGACGAGTGTCATTAAGAAATTAAATTAACACTCAGAAATTGAGCTGTTCAGTAATTGATAGTAAAAGTGGTCATGCAAACACTGAATTAAGTAGTTATTTATTTTATCTTTGTTGCAGTTGTCTTTCAAAGAGATTGGAAAACTACACTAAATTGAGGGGGTAGGGGGCAGGAAAATGTGTTTCCATTAATATGTTGCAAAAAGAGGCAAATGGGATTAAACCTCAGTCTCAGTTGCATTCCTTATGATAAATAAACAAGAGAGCAATTTACCTTCAAGGGTATCTGGCAGAATTGAATTTCAATGGAAGTCAAGAACCATGAAAAATCACAATAAATAAAATAACAGAATTTGTAAATGTGTTGAGAGGCAAAGGAGCATAATACCCACACGTGATTATGAATAAAGTGCACGTAAAAGGTCTTCTGAGTGCAGGTAAATACTGAAACTTGAATCATTTTAAATTGGTAAAGCAGCTTCTCAGACCGTTTTGAGATACCTACAGAATTTACAAAATCGATCAATAATAAAGCAAACTTTTTATGTTTTCAGAAAAATGGTTCATACTAAAAATAAATTAGTATGATTAGGGCTGGAAGTTTCAAGAATAGTCATTGACACTCAATTCATCACTGTAACATACTTGATTATTCAGAAATTATTCACTCTTATATTTTTAATATGTTCAAGCCTTGTACATAAGTCTGCAATGAATGGAAGACTTGGAAGACTTCTCTTGCTGATGCTTTCTTTGCATGTTATGTCAATCTTCATACTTAGACTGTACAGTTGTAATAACAGTGAAAAATATAATTCTGAATGAGTCATATACATATATATATATGTATGACGTATCTTTTCATTCAATGTTTTTCTTTGTTTTTATAATTTTCTTTATTATAGATTAATATTGAAAACAAACAAAATGATAAAGGAACATATGGAATTAAGCAGTAAAGAAAAAAAGAGTTAAACAAACCAGAATATGTTTTGTAATAAGGTAATGATGGACTGTTGTTTTTTTTTACTTAGTTAAGTG
>JBBJLS010072259.1:0-10511 GCA_037577275.1 Bryconaethiops microstoma
ATCAGACAGGTTTAATTGATTTCATGCCAGGCCCAAAAAAAAAAGTGTTCCTTTAATTTTTGTGAGCAGTGTAGTTCCTCTACCGCCCTTGTTTTTTTGTGTGTAGTAAATTAACGATTCAGTGTTTATTTCTGCTTTTTTCCATTGTTTCTGTTTTTGGTTAAATAAAGTCATGTATGACTGCCTACAGACATCCAGAAAACAATAATTCTGTTAATTGATACAGTGTCAACAAATACTATGGTCAGATATATTATTTAATGAGGTAAAAAAAAATCTATTTTGATTTTAGTTTAAGTTTAACGTGTGGTGGGTTAGCTCCAATATTTTGGTTCCTGAGGACATGAGGAAGTTGTTTCAGTTTACATGACTGTGTCATGAATTTAAATAAATCCTAGCCCAGGCACATCCTAAATAAATCCTAGCCCAGGCACATCCTATTCATCAACATAAAGACTGTCAAATTCATTGCAACCAATATGGCTCAATTGGCTCAAATCTATTTTTAGTACCACAATCAAATTACATTTCAATTCACATGATAAAATGTGATATATATGTGAACATGCAATTGCATTCCACTATCAACTATCAGAATCTGCCAAATCATTGGAAACTCTTAGTACATGAATTTGCCTTTTTGTTAAACAAAACTTGCACCCTCGCATCAAAGATGTTGTTTCCTTCCTTTATGTGGTTAGAAACCTCAAGTGAGTTTCCTGCATGCAGGCAGACTTTATCACGACAACTTGGGGCTAGCTGCTTCCCCACCAGAGAAAAGTGACCAATATGCTTCAAAAACAACAAAGATGGGTAAATATGCAAAACATATTTATTTAATTTGAATCAAAATTTTTACTGATCCTGAAGGAAATTGTACATGCTACGACCCACCAGTGAGTTCGCTTTCATGATCAGCTTGTTGAGCTTTTTGCCACTTTCATGCTGCCACAGCATAGAAAATGGCACTGGCCACCAGACCATGGTGCTGTCTTTGTAGGAAGTATAGGCTACTTTGGTCTTTCTTGTAGGAGCCAGAGTTTTCTTTGATTAGCCCAGCGTATTGTCCATGTGCACACCATAGTTGTCCTGAATGATCTCCATATCCAACTACCTAATGGACAGAGAAGTGACAGGAGACCATGATCATTTCAGATCCACTATCAGTTTCCTTTCACCTTCTTATCCAACAGTTCTTTTTGAAATCAATGATATAAATAGAAAGTTTAACACCCACCCTTTGCTGCAACAGCAGCTGTGGCTCTTCTGTGAAGCCTTTAGATGTTGAACCATTGCCACAAGGATTCGATTGCATTTAGGCAGCAGAACATCAGTGTAGTCAGGTACTGGTGTTGGATGATTAGTTTTGGATCATAAACACTACTCCAACTAATTCCAAGAGCATTGGATGAAGCTCCACCACTCCAAAGGTGAAGGGCTTTATACCTCAAGCCTATAATTATAATTTATGGTGACCATACTCTTATGTGTGGCTGTTATAGAGTGGCTCATTCTATTAGCAGCACTTTTCTATGGAGCTGTGCAACTAAGCACATGTGTTTGCAATGGGTGCACCTTAAAGTAGCTGCACTCGTTTATCAGAAAAGGTGTCTGGATACTTTCAGAAATCAAATCCACAGAAATCAAATTTCACAAGGGCTGCGTTTATTAGTTGTTGGCCAGTGACTCATGGTTACGGACAAATTGTGCAGTAATAAACATGCAAACAAAAATATCGCAGTGCTGATAAAATGACACTGTTGTTCTTAAAAATCCTGCAGTGTAGCTGTCCATATTGGGAATGAAATAAACATTGACAACTCATTTAACTGTTACATATCAAATTAAGGGTGTAAAAGACTACATGGAAGGCTGCATAGAAGTCTGGATGGAAGCTGTAAGCTCGTGGTATGGAGACACACAAAAGTGATTTGTCACAGATAAGTAAGTGTGCATGTCTCAGCTTGTAACTTAAAGGAATATGGTGTTTTTCAACCTAATCTCTGCTTCATCTGTAGCATATACAGCTTGTCACCACACATTTCTTGCACTTAGAAAAGGACACAAAATCCACTGGCTCAAAACAAACGTCCAATAGAAGTTGAACAAACGTCCAGTCACCTGCTTCAGCCCCACCTTTAATGTTTTTAGTAACAGAAGACAATGGGCAGTTGCTTCAGGCCCAGCTTTGATCTTTTAAGTAATAGAAGACAACTGAGAGTTGATTCAGCTTCATCTTTGATTTTTTTAATAATGGAAGACAAAGGGCAGTTTCTTCAGCGTCATCTTTGATGTTTATAGTAATAGAAGACAACTGGGAGTTGCTTCAGCCTCATTTTTTATATTTTTTAGCAATACAAGACAACTGGGAGTTGCTTCAGCCTCATCTGTGATGTTTATTTAGTAGTAGTAGACAACTGGCAGTTGCTTCAGCCTCATCAGTGATGTTTTTTAGTAACAGAAGACAAAGGGCAGTTTCTTCAGCCTCATTTTTACTGTTTTTTTTTTTTGTAATGGAAGACAATTAACAGCTCCTTCAGGCTCATCTATGATATTTTTTGCAATAGAAGACAACTGACTGTTCCTTCAGCCTCATATTTGATGTTTTTAGTAACAGATGACAATGGGCAGTTTCTTCAACCTCATATTAAACGTTTTTTTAGTAAAGGAATACAATTAACAGCTGCTTTGGCCACATATTTTATGTTTATTAGGAACGGAAGATGATGAACAGTTCCGTCAACCTCAGATTTGATATTTGTTTAGTAATAGGAGGATGGAGGATGGGTTTGAGTCTTGGTCCCTCTTAGAGTTTCCTTCAACTTTAGGAAGTTTTTCATTGCCTCTGTCATACTCAGCTTGCACACCAGGGACTCAAGTTCTACGAAGCTGCTTCATGACTTCAGTTGTAAAAAGCATTATATAAATAAAACTAAATTAAATTTAGTCAAAAAATGTTTAGCACTGTGCAAAAGCCTGTAATGCAGACCCCCCTACATTTTAGCATGTAATAATTTTGATTCAGCTACAATAAAACAGCATCCATTCAGAAGAGATCTCATTTACGGTCTTACTAATAAACAAAACCTGTGTGTTCATAAGTTTCCACCAAATTGTGCTGTAGATTATTGCAATGCATAAATGGAGTTTGAAAAATGACTGATGAAAATTTAAAAAATGAATTACTACTATAACTATTTGAGTAGAAACAGCCCACACTTCATAAACTGACTTAACTAATGCAATATATGGACCCATTATAGCAGCCCACCCATGCCTGTTCCTTTTCTCTAGTCCAGGGTGTGCTCCATCTGCAGCGGCATTTTCTCTGTGCTATATTCTCGATCGGGCAGGTCCACATATTTCTGCAGGGTACTGTAGCACTGCTTGCTGTGGCTGAATGTGTAAACGGCTGAGATCTGCTCCCAGGCTGTATGACTTGGGAAAGGAAAAGCTTCTGGATCCTGGTTCTCAAAGAAACTCTTCAGGTTCCGGTCAGCCAGCTTGGTGGCGTAGTCCTCCGCATATGCATCAAACTTCTCCTTCTCCTTCTGCATGTAGATCTTCCAGAAGGTGAGCTGCAGGTAACTCACCTGAGAGCGGCAGTTTTTATAGCATATCCCAATCAGCCCAACCAAAACTGCAGATATAATGAGGACCCAGCCCAGGATCTAAAAACAAACAAATACACAGGAACGTTATTAGAAACCACTGCTGTAACATTTCTTAGAATTCCACTAGACACAAGCTTCTGAAGCTGGTGTGTTGATAAGAATGCACATGGTGTTTATGTACTATATATGTGGTAATAAACCTTTAAAAAGTTAACAAATATCTATGTACAAAAAATAATACTGACTATGGATTTAAACTGGTCACACACTCCACAAAGCATTTAAAGAACCTGCAATAATTCAAATTTAATATGCATTTCATCATGGAATAAAAGAAATGTCAGTAAGCCACACCAATGATCACAATCAAATTTTAGCTGACAATTAATCACCATATAAACTTGCAAAATCATTTAATTCTTTTAAATCATTTAATCTGATTGCAAATCATTTAATTATCCTTTTTTGTTCATTTCTGTTTTTTGGTCATTTTGTTAATTTGTGCAGCTATTAAGAACCTAGCTATAGTGATCAAATTAGCTACTTACTGACAACACATGATTGAGCTCAAATAAACAAACATTACTGTTAAAACACCTTTAGAGGGTAGCAGCTCAAACAAACATTACTGCAACTACTACTGCTATCACACCTTTAGAAGACAGCAGGAGTAGTTGTAGCCCACATTCACATTCTCTTTGTTGTGACATAAACATACAATTGTGAAGGCCTCTGATTGTGGAAGATTATAGCTGTGAGCTTAAATAACTTTGATCAGATGAGTGTGTAACTGTGAAAAACATGGTCACTGGCCAATTTATTACAATGGTCATTTGGTGAATAAAATCATGACTATCAATTGCGACCAAAAGTTAGGCAGGGTGCCATTCACCATTTTCTGTGTTCCACTGCTCAAATGCTGCAAGAAATGCACAAATATACATTTTCCTTCTGCATGCATGTATGCAAAAATGCTTACCTGAGATTGTGCTCTGAACATGAGCAGAAGTTCGTTGGTCTCAGCTACAGGTAAATTGGACGTTTTGCACGGCACTTTGGCCAACTCCTCTTTACATGTGCTTGTTCTGTTCTTACAAAAAAGGTCAATGATCACCTTATCATCCAGCCCACTGACTGTACACTCGTAGAAGGTTCCATTTAGCAGAGTTACACTTAACCACATGACTGGTGCTACTAGAGCACCCACCAAAACCTTACTGAGGATAGAGGCACATCCTATACAGTTTCCCCTGGGGCAAAGCTTCATTGGGTTCAAACAGCAGCCCGTGCAAAGGCGCCACAGAGCCGTGCTGAGAAACAAACCCACTGTCAGCAGCACCACTGCAGGTCCGAGCAGGTACATCATACCATAGGGGAAATTCTGCTGAGTGTTGCATGGACACTGGAAAGAAAAGAGCGAAAAAATCCTTTCTCCACCAATAGTGGCAATGGCCATGACACCATAGCCAATAGTGGTCTTCTGATTGGTCATGAAGCGCAGTACACTGTTGAAGGAATCCATTGTAGTCTTTAAGAGGGTGACAGACATTCAGAAATCTGAAATATGCTCCAAAGACTTTCTTAGATGAATAAAAATTAAGTGACTAATGCGCTGTACTATCTACACTATGCAATCTCTAAATTCACACCTCTCTGGGCCGCAAAGCCACTGTCGATCTTTTGCAATAAAAATCCAGACGTTCCTTACAGTCCTCTTTGTTTTTCTGTTTCTCCACTCTCTTCCCTGTTTTCCCTGCCAACATACATATCCCACCTCTCTTGTTTCACTTCTAGCTAACTTCACCCTTTCTTTTTCCTCCCTCTATTTCTCTGGCAGGCTCCAGACTGGCTCATCTGGTTTTTGCTAAGACACTTCCTGTCAGAGCAGACATGCAGTAAATACCACAAAAGCTCACACAGGCTGGGTGTACAGTGACAATGTGTTACAAATTACAGGCCATTCTTTCATCTTGTTACTATTATTTAAAATCTCCAGTTTCTAAAAACTTTTTAACTGGAGAATAAAAAACTAATCAATTTTTAACATTTGTTTTTCTTTATTCCTGATCCTGGAAGGTGTGGTTCTTTCAGTTCTCTCTCAGCTTTCTATGAGCTTACAATTAATGTGGTAAAAAAAAGTTGAACCCAAACACTTTGAATAAAAAAAATGCAAAATTTAATTAAGACAGACAAAAGCAGAAGTGTACATAGCCGTACATTATAACCACATTTTGATTCATTCATGCTGTCTCTTACACTCCGTGTGAATCTCTCTCCATTAAGTTTGGATAACACTGAAAGCCTGTATTGAGTCTTTATTGATTTCTGATGGATAGAACATCCACCAAAGTGTCTTTCAACATCATGACTGCTTCATAAACCCCATAAAACTGTGGTATCTGGCACAGATAATAGCGGGTTCTTTAAGTACTAAAATTTGTAAGGTGGGGCCTTATGAATTATTTTTTTTGCAGTGTCGCAAGATTATCCTGCTGAAAAAGACCACTTCCATTAAATGGTACTATTGTTGTGAAGGGGTGTACTACATATTCAACAGTGTTAAGTATGTGGTACATGTCCAAGGAACATCCATGTGAGTTTCAGGCTCCAAGGTTCCTCAGCAGAACATTTCCCAGAGCATCACAATGCCTCTGCCATTTTGCCTTCCTTCCGTAGTGCATTCTGATGCAATCTCATAACCAGGTAAGTAATGCACATGCACCCAGGCCGTCCAAGTAAGATAAGGTAAGATAAACCTTTATTAGTCCCACATGTGGGAAATTTGCATCGTCATGGCAGAAAGAGCAGCAAAAAGCAGCAAAAATTAAGAACAAAAGAATAGAATAAAATATTATACTAACAGGACAGTATAAAAAGTACATTATACAGTAAAAAGTACATTTACGTTCCAAGAGCACCTGTGTATAGTGAAAAAGCGCGTGATGCACAAGCATTTTCTTTGGTATGCGCTATTTCTTTGGTATAAGCAGGGTAAATACAGTAATAATCCAAGATGGTGGTGCAGCTACTCATAAGCAAACAATAGTGTAGAAATAGTGTATTGTCTACTTATTTATGTTACTCTTCCACTGTAACTCAATTCATCTGTGAAAATGAAGCTTACGTATAATTGCCAATCTCTTGTCAGCACTGGAGAAAACAACAAAGCGTGACTAGACGGAGACACGGCGGAAAAGCTCGACCACATAAGACTGCTCACAACCTCCGGGAAAGTGATGCAGCACTGTTGTGTACTAATCTTCACAGAGACATGGGTGCACGAGGGCATCGCCTATTCCGCTATCCAGCTACAAGGGCTAGCCAAGTTTCGCTCAGACAGGTCAGTTGCATTGTCGGGAAAGACGCAAGGCAGGGGAAGGTGTGTTTATATCAGCAAGGAATGATGCATGAATGTGGTGATTGCCACAGCACACTGCTCGGCTCTGGTGGAGATTCTGGCAGTGAAATGCAGACCTTTCTACCTCCCCAGAGAGTTTACTTCAGCTATCATCGTGGCTGTTTACATTCCTTCTAGGAACGTGCTAAAGCTAATAACACACTGGGGGAGCTGTACAGGAAGATAAGTGACCTGCAATCCACTGATCCTGATGGACTTTTCATAATTGCGGGTAACTTCAACAATGCATCTGTAAAGAAAGTCCTGCCAAGATTTCACCAGCACACACGTGGGGATAACATGTTACACCTTGTCCACACAAACATTCTCTGTGCATACAAGGCTGCACCCCACCCCCATCTGGGACAATCAGACCACATTTCCATCCTCCTCACCCCAGCCTACAGACACAATACAGAGGCGCACCAGACCAGTCCTAAAGCAAGTGAGAACCTGGCCTCAGGGATCCATCCCAGCACTACAGGACTGCTTTGAACACACTGATTGGGACATTTTCAAAGAGGCTGCCACCTATGACAGCGCCGTGGACCTGGAGGAATACACAGCCTCAGTCACTGACTATATTAGCAAGTGCATCGAGGATGTCACTGTCTCCAGAACCATCACCAGCCGGGCAAACCACAAGCCCTGGTTCACTGCAAAGGTGCGTGCTTTGGTTAGGGCCAGAAACGCTGATTTTAAGTCTGGAGACACAGCCTCTCTCAGAACGAGCCAGAACCAGACGGTCATATGCACAGAGGATCCGTGGACACTTCAAAACTCAGGTCTGCAGCAGTGATGCCTCCCTGCCAGAGACACTGAATGACTTCTATGCACGTTTTGAGATACAGAACAAGGAACCAGCATGGAAAACCACCCCTCCTCCTAATGAGCAGGTTCTCTGTCTGCTCAAGGCTGACATCCGGAGAACTCTAAGCAGAGTCAACCCTTGAAAAGCTGCGGGGCCAGACAATATACCAGGACGTGTTTTTAGAGAATGCACTGAGCAGCTCACAGATGTCTTCACAGACATTTTTAATGCATCCCTGAGCACAGCAGTGGTTCCTGCCTGCCTCAAAACTACCAGAATCATCCCAGTGCTCAAGAACTCATCAGTGTCCTCTCTGAATGACTACCGGCCTGTTACACTCACCCCCATCCTAACAAAGTACTTTGAAAGGCTGGTACTGAGGCACATGAAGGCACTCCTCCCAGACCACCTCGACCCGCTGCAGTTTGCGTTCTGCACCAACCGGACAACTGATGATGCAATTTCAACTGCCCTTCACCTTTTCTCATCTGGACTCAAAGGACTGCTATGTCAGAATGCTGTTCATAGACTTTAGCTCAGCATTTAACACAATTGTTCCAGAGAAACTAGTGGGGATACTAAGCCTACTGGGCATGAACACCTCACTCTGTAACTGGGTTCTGGATTTTCTAACAGGCCTCAGTTTGTTAGTATTGGAAATAGCACCTCCAGGACTGTCAGCCTGAGCACCGGATCGCCATATGCGTGCTCAGCCCACTGTTGTTCACAACAGTGGTGGGGCTTATAAAGAACTACAATGAGTACGCGTACAAAGAGGAGGTCAGACAGCTGGTGGACTGGTGTCGAGGCAACAACCTGTCCCTAAACATTGACAAGACAAAGAGATGGACATCGACTTCAGGAGGAACTCTGCCTCATACACCCTGGTTTCACATTAACAACTTGGCTGTAGAGAAAGTCAGCAGTGTGAAGTTCTTGGGTGTGCAGGTGACGGACACTCAACACCACCACCATCACCAAGAAAGCCCAACAGCGCCTCAAATTTCTGAGAAGACTGCGTAAGGCTTGCCTTCCCCGACCCATCCTCACCACATTTTACCGGGGGGACCATTGAAAGCATCCTCTGCAGCTGCATCACTTCCTGGTTTGGAAACTACAGCAGTGCTGACCGAAAATCCCTTCAGCGGCTGGTGAGGACAGCTGAGATCATCATCGGTGTGTCCCTCCCACCACTCACTGAACTGTACAAGAAACGCTGTGTCTGCAACTGGCATCTTCACAGATCTCACCCACCCCTCACATGGACTGTTTTCCCCCCTGATGTCAGGGTTCAGAAGTATCCGTACTACCACTACCAGACATCACAACAGCTTCTTACCACAAGCCATTAGATTCCTGAACTCAGAGCCTGCACGTAACATCCGGGGTCTGAACAGTGTCTGACCTCATACAGAGACTGCTGTAAGAAATGCACATGATACTTTTAACTATCCTATATTCACTGCACCAACACTTTCAAAAACTGTACTAAAATTTGCTGCAAAAAAAATTGTAAAAAAAAAAAAACTCCTCTACCTAAGAATACACACTTATTTGCACCACCTGCCCGTTTTGTACTTTGCAATTCTTTGCTTAGATGCTGCAATATAATGTGGCAGTTTCTTGACTCTGATTTGTCTGTCTTTGTCTTACACTATTCGCTTCAGAGAACATTATTTTAAACCTCTGTGTACTTGTGTATGTGGCTGGGCTGACAATAAACTATCTTGAATCTTGAATCTAATAAATTCATTTAATTTACAGTAATAAAAATACAGGCTTTAGAAAGAACAAAACAAAAAAACACAAAAACACTCGAGACGCTCCACGGGGGAAACTCTGGTACTTTGTATTTTAAATTCTAGCACTGCAACAGCAGTTCATTGTAAACTGTACAGTACTAATACGAGTTTAACTTTACATTTTTTTTAAAATGAGTTTTAAATGGAATTAAATTGAATTTGTGAGCATATTTGGGGGTAAATTGCAAGGTCTTTGTTGGTCTTTGTTGTAGAGTCCAACAGCGGTTGGAAGGAAAGACCTGCGGAATCTCTCCTTCCCACATCGTGATTGCAGCAGCCTGCCACTGAAGGAGCTGCTCAGCGCTCCCACTCCTGCATGGGGTGGGAGATGTTATCCAACAGGGATGAAAGCTTAGCCACCATTCTCCTGCTACTCGCCGCCTCCACTGGGTCCAGAGGGCATCCTAGAACAGAGCTGGCCTGCCGGATCTACCTGTTCAGTCTCTTTCTGTCCCCAGCAGAGATTATGCTGCCCCAGCAGACCACCCTGAAAAAGACGTGTATTTTTCAGAGAACATGAATGATAACACAAAAACAGTTGTTTGACAATAAATGGCTTCAGCCAACCACTAACCATGAGTGAAAGAAAAGTTTCATATTCTCTGAAAAATGGTTAAGAAATCATAAATTCTGCCAGGGTATGTAAACTTATATATATATATATATAAAATGGAAAGCCAAACAGGAAATACTGAATGAAACTTGATATATATAGAATGAAAGCAGATATATATGGAATGAAAACTGATAAATATCGAATGAAAGGTGATAAATATAGAATGAAAGCAGATATATATTGAATGAAACCTCATATATATGGAATGAAATTGGATCTTTCACTGTGTAATCCTGGTAAATGGGTAAAATCCCGTCTTGATGAATAGAGT
>JBBJLS010072260.1:0-10511 GCA_037577275.1 Bryconaethiops microstoma
AATGATGTTGACCAAAAAAACCATGAATTATCTTGTGTTCATACTGTCTGCAATGAAATAAAAGTTAAGGGACATTTATGAATTACTGCCTTACAAAAAAATAGTTTTATTGTTGATTCTGACAGGTTCAACCCAGTTACCTAAATTATACATTGAAAGTATTCACCTAAAACAATGAATTTCAATTAATAATTAGAAGATCCTTAGTGCCCTCCTGTCTCTAGTAAGGATGCTAGTTGGATTCATTTTGTGTATTTACTAATTTTATGCTAAATTCAACTTTGTAGATCATTTAAGCCACTGTCAACAAGGGAACTTTGTAAAAGATTTGACAGTTTAAGGTGCTCTGGAGCTTTGCATTCTACCGGCAGCGCTTTTCATTGGAGATCATATCAAGCAGTGTGTGTGCAGTAACAAAAGCAGTCTTTTGAATTCAGAGGGATAAAGAAATGTTGGGAAACGGTCATGCGACTAATTTGGTCATATGCTAAGCAAAGAAATTTTGAATACAAGACTAATTGTAGGGTGTGGGTCCAAATTTGTTGGGAGCGCTTATAGAACACAACAGAAAATGTCTGTGATCTGCTGGGGAAATGCAATTTCTGCAGTTTGCTGCATCGTTCATTAGGTGCAAGAAATCACAGTTCTCTAATATCATATTACCAAGGCCTACATTTCAATAGAAATAAATGTACCATATTTTGTGAGATTGTGCAGCCCCATGCCTGCTGCTCATGAGAAATGTTACTGCTTTCGCTGACTATTTATGATCATTTAGTGTCAGTTACTCTTGAATGTGTAAGTGCTCGATGTTATTATCCAGCTTTGTTTGGTAATAATTCACTTAAATACAAATGTCCACTCCGATTCAGCAACAGTATACATTACAAATCCTGTTGCCGCACAAGTCGGGCCGCTGTCAGCTTGTGTAAATGAGGCAGTTCGGGAGTAATTTTCTGATATTGTAGATGGCATTTTGATGTACCGCCTAATGACTTCTGGCATTTTTTCCCTTATTTTCCTCTTTAGGATTTAGCACAGCTTGCTTTTGTTCTGCCTTTTGTCTTGATGCGTCACCCAGCCTCGTCATTATGCCTCTTTGTACCCACAAGGACACTCTTTAAGAAACATAGTATTTGAGAAATAAAAGTTGTGTTCAGAGGCGCGTCCTGACGGGCTAGGTTTTGAAGCATTAGCTATTCATGTATTCATGGCTGTACTGG
Organism: Bryconaethiops microstoma; assembly: GCA_037577275.1. Classification (NCBI taxonomy): domain Eukaryota; kingdom Metazoa; phylum Chordata; class Actinopteri; order Characiformes; family Alestidae; genus Bryconaethiops; species Bryconaethiops microstoma. The sequence goes on from JBBJLS010072260.1 coordinate 1,224, forward strand.
TGTATCATCTGTTGCAATCTAAACGTGCGGCGAAAAAGAAAAAACAGAGCTAAAAGAAAGCGGCAGTAGCATTCTATCATTTCCTCTTTTCAACCCAGTACTTCTTCTGTAACAGAGGTTTGGCACTTTTCTTTTGTTCTATTTTTATACTCTTAAGAAATGATTGAATAAAACCTTGGTAAAAAGGGGCAAACGCCTCCACAGGCTCATTAATTCTAAGTCTTTTCAAGCTTTCAACTGCGTGCTCGGGGGGGATAATTCAGATTTGTTGTACATTAATTGCATTCATTCTGGGCGTTTCTTTGGTTCCTTGTATTGTGGCTTTGTTTGCCTGTTTCATTCCTTTCCAGGGATGACATCCCCGCATCTGTGGTTTGAGCATTTCCATTTGACGGTTCATTCACGGTGCTCAGAGAGCCTCCGAGAGCCACCTTGAGGAGGCTGCACAGAAAATTTCCAATAGTATTATGATGGTGAATCCAAGATGTTGAGGGTGATGGGGATTACTTGGTTCTTCAGTCCATAATTGCAGTCATGAGGTTTTAGGCCAGCTACTTATCAGTGAGATGCTTTACTGCGTTCGCTGTTCAGTATACACAGTCTGTCTCTGTTCTCCCCTTCCTCTCTCTCCAGCTTTTTTACATTAGAAGCCGGTTTTGTGTTGTCACACCTTTGTGCTACAGGCGCAGCAGATCCAGATTAGGCTGAAAAATGCTGGAGTTCCCCTTTAATTTTTCTGGGTTCTCTCTATTTTCTTTTGTGTGCTATTGACTGTGAAAGGCTGTGATCTGAAGCTTTTGTAGGGGCACTAAAAAGCTGCCGCTCTCTGGCTCCCCTTCATCTGTGATAGTTTCTGTTCTTTATTTATCCCTTCTTCCTTCAGGCACTAAGACAGCTCCCTGTTTTCCTTCTTTGTGTTAAACGCATTTCACACCTCAGAAAAGACAGGTTCCCCTCACATCTCTTTCTTCCCATACTCTATCCTCTCTCTCTCTATCCTCTCTCTCTCTATCCTCTCTCTCTATCCTCTCTCTCTCTCTCTATTCTCTCTCTCTATCCTCTCTCTCTCTATCCTTTCTCTCTCTATCCTCTCTCTCTCTCTATTCTCTCTCTCTCTATTCTCTCTCTCTCTATCCTCTCTCTCTCTATCCTCGCTCTATTCTTTCTCTCTCTATCCTCTCTCTCTCTATCCTCTCTCTCTCTCTATCCTCTCTCTTTCTCTATCCTCTCTCTCTCTATTCTCTCTCTATTCTCTCTCTATCCTCTCTCTCTCTATCCTCTCTCTGTCTCTCTCGCTATCCTCTCTCTCTTGCTCTCTCTCTCTCTCTATCTTTCATTCTCTCTCTTTCCTCCCTATTTCTACTCTCTCTGTATTTTTTCTCTGCCTTACCGTCCCCCTCTCTCTTTTTGCCTCTTTCCTCTCTCTCTCTCTTTCACTCTTCACCCATCTAACTCTCTCTCTCTCTCTCTCTCTCTGTCTACCTCTCCCTATCTCACTCTCCCCCTTTCTCTTTCTCGTTCTCTCTCTCTCTCTTACTGTCCCTCTCTCTCGCCCTCTCCCTCTCTTTCTCTCTTTCTCTCTCTCTGTCTCTCTCACCCTCTCCCTCTCTCTCTCTATCCCCCAAACCCCCTCCCCATAATCTCTTTCTAAGCTGTGCTGATCAGGTCCATTCCTTGCTAAATGACTCAGTAGTTCACAGTGTTTGGCTTATATCTGAAAAACGCCACATCACACACTCATGGCATCTCCCTGGACGTGCGTCTTCCCGTGTTTCTGCGGGCATGTGCGCTTGTCCGTCTGCGTCTGTACAAGCTCCAGATAGTGTGGACCTGACAGGTTGGCGGACAGCATGAGGCAGAGAGTGGCCAAATGAGTGAAGAGTTTGATTGAGATGAGCAAGCCTGACAGAGGCCTGTCACACACACACTCTTCCACGCTTGCATCCAACAGGCCAGGCCGCGGCAGCGTGGCACGCCGTCACACTCACGCCGCAAAAGAAACGAGCTGACAGCCGTTTCCAACCGCTCTCAGAGCACCAGCAGAGCGGCCGATAATTTCATTCACGCTCACCATTAGCCCTTTACTTGGACGGAGAATTCACTGAACATTAATGGACTTTAATGTACTGCCTAATTCCCCTCTTGACTCTCGGAGCCGAGACAAGTGCAGCACAAAAAAGGCAATGATAATCTATGATAGTTTGTCTAATAATCCTAAAAATAAATCGAATGACCCTCCTGTCTTGTCCTGTTCCTCCTGCTTAATTGTTTTTTCCCTCACTGTGTGTTTTGGTGTGCTTGTGGGTTCTTGCAGAGGTTCTGGAGGGAAAGACGGCTATGCTGCTGGGGATGAGTCAGTGGAACTCCAATGACCTTGTTGAACAGATCGAAACCTTGGCGAACATTGATCAGACACGAGGTAAGAGCATCAAACCAGAGATAACCAAATTACATCAACCGAGCTTGTAAAAAACGGGTGCATGTTCATGTTCATGTAAGGGGTAAAACCTGAAATACTTTTCATTCAGGGGTTCATCAGACTGTGGTCTATTTTCACCACCTGTTTTATGCCAAATGTGACCGCTTTAACATCCTTAAGCGAAATGGAAAATTTAAACATCAGACAGCTTTACCCCAGAGCTGCCTCTGTGGATTTGTGCCCCCTCTGTGCCTATCCGGTTTATTCTTGTAATGGTGAGTTATGAGTCACAAGCTAAAGTGTATCCAGACAGTCTACTGGGTGACCTACAGCTAGAAGCTATGTTGGTCCATTTTGTGTTGCTTTTGTGTGTTGGAAAACACAATTTACATAATGTAGCTCTGTTATTTATTTGGTTATTCATTTGTGCATCGCGTCAGAGCCTCAGAGTGGATTCTAGGATTTGACTGCGCAGTCTTTTCTTTTGTGCCTTTTACTCAAGGCGTCTCAGCGCTTCCTCAACAAAAGCATCGTTAGATACCTCTTTTTTGGTGCTGGTTGGGGGCGAGGGGGTGTGGTAGACGAGATCCCGTTCCTCTGAGGGAATGCTAATGCCCTTTGGCCGGCTCTGATTAGCGTACTGAAGACTGATATTGAGTTCCTGGAAGCTGAAGACAACAGAATTGTTTCGAAAGCAGCACAAAAAAGATTAAAAAGACGTGCAGAGCTTAAGTGTTCCAGACCAATTTAGTAATTGATTTGGATGGTCATTGTACACCCACAAACCAAAGGATTGTTAGCTAGAAGGTGTTTAATGCCGCCCTGGGTTTCGACTCATGTACATTACTTGACAGTCCTTCAAACCGTAATTGCAGCAGAATGACTGGGAAATTTGTTGGCAGCCCAGATTGAGCTTTTGTTTGAAAGGCCTGATAGTTAACTTCAGGCTAGGATGTCAACAGGGACAAGTTGTGCATTCCAAGTAATGTTTCCAAACTAAACACTAATATGAACGAGTGAAAGGTATTTTACTCACTACACTGTGCAAAAAAAAATGTATAGTATAATTCTTATCCTCACAATTATAACCTACGATAAAAAGCACACTTTTACTTCAGTGTTCACTATTTCTCATGCATGGATCACTGAAACAAGTGGGGAAATTCTCTGAGCTGTGAAGATTGTAAACTTTCAGTTAACACGTGTTCGTAAGCAGAAGCATATTTCATTATTATTTGAATTTGAAGAAAGTTAGTTCACCGCGCAGTCTGTTTTGCAGAAAGAAAAATCATTACGTTTCACCACATTTGTGTCATAAATGCACACTTGAATGGAAATGTTGTGTGCGAATGTAAATTTAATCAATTATATTATCCACTGTGTGTTTAAATATGGACCTATGTAATTATTTAAATAGTCTAGCGAAATGAGAAAGAAGAGTAAACGTGCTTGACCTCTAAAGATTGGGATATTTTCTTGCTATTTGATCCGATGCTCTTGTTGATATATGGTAATGAAATGTATAGCCTGTATAAAAATCAATCAATTCACTGCAGTGATTAATCAGCCAATGTATAGATGCCAAGACCGTTCAGTGCATCCTACGCACCCGCTCAGCTGTTCACCTTTTCTCTGTTTTTGTTAAGATGCATTGTTTGCTCTTGTTTCAGCACTGGACTAGGTGTGAGGTGCTGCAGATCAGGTAGCCTTAAGCACATCTGACAAACAGTAACTAAGCTATCAGAGAGCCTGGGATCATTCTGCTCTCTCAGGACTGTTCTAACAACATCGAATCTAAACACATTCGCAGCGGGGTTAGAATGTGTAGAAACCTAGGAGAATGGAATTACTGTTTGTGTTGGATGTTGTGATTCAGTTCATGTATGTGCTTGAATCCTCCAATCAGGGCCGAACACTGTGGCCTTTCCAAAAGGAAATGTTCTCCTTCTGTAAAACTCCATAAACCAACATTCAGATACAGTACCTACACAGTACTGAATGATGGTGTGACAAAATGAAGTGACTGAAACTGAAAGTGTCTAGTTGTAGCCCAAAACGCTATTAAGTAGCACTTTTGGAATCAGAAAAATTGCTTGTTGTGACTGCACAGTCACATAGAGACACTGAGACAAGAGCAGTATGAAATATAAAGTCTAAAATAAAAGTCAGATAAAAGCTCTGCGGAAATACTCTTAAAACGACGAAATACAGTATGCTATATATAAAAATGCCGAGGTATAAATACTATAGATATGTAACTTACTGTTAAGTAATTTGCTAGTAACACAAATGGTGGTTTGGAATTGTTCTCTATACCGAGTCTGTTATTGCTCATAATAGAGTTCAATAGTAGATCAGTAATATTGGCATAAGTAGTGATACTGCACGTGATAAGACGATTTCCACGTAATAAGATATTGCACGTAGTGACAAGGATTTACCACCCAAAATGAAACTGCACATCACTACCACATAGCGACATTACATGACTATCAGCCTACTATACTCTAAGAGCCATTACTGTATTTCACGACTGCTTTGAGCACAATGACTGGGACATGTTTAGGAAAACTGTAACAATAGCAGCTCCACCAGCCTAGAGGAGCGCACGATGTTGATGACTGGCAGTATCAGCAAGTGCATCAACGATGTTGAAGGACATCCCCACACCACTCCACACATCCCAAGACACTGCCTTTAAGTCAGATGATAATGCAGCCTTGATCACAGCAGGGCAACCACACCATTGCAGACTACAGGACATCTTCACCTGCCTGTGACAGCGAGGCCTCACTTCCAGATATGCTGAATCACTCCTACTAACAGTTTGAGGAATGTAGTGACATTGTAGTGAAGAAGACAATCCCTCCCCCCAGTGACCAGTTGCTCTGCCTGACCATGGCTGATGTGAAGGTAACTCTGCTTGGAGTTGTTCCTCATCAGCTGAGACTGCTGGGCTTGAACGTCTCCCTCTGCAGAAGGATCCCAGGAGACCTCAGTCAGTCAGGAGACACTTCTACTGCTCCAGCGATGGCATCATTAGTGACAGCATCACTAACTCCTGACAGAGAAACATCATAGGAGTGTTTGAATGTGTATTTTACACTGTATTTGTATTTTCAACTGTCATTTTGACAGCCCAATCTCTGATCAGAGACTAGCCAGTATGAGGAAGGGATGTTGTTGGTCTGCCACACTTGTGTCTGGTGCCACACTTCTGTTCATCGTGCTCATATCCATGTGTCTTTTTCGTGCATCCTAGTATCCTTAGTTATTTATTCTGAGTGCATTTCCCCTCTTGCCTGTAGGAGCTGAAGTGTTTGACTGGCAGGACTAAGTACCGAAAAGAGATTAAAGTCTGTAGGTGTGCCAAGGTGCCAGATTAATTAGTCTGTCAAAGGTAGGGATCCTTACCTGGTGAGCTAAAGGCAGACGTTAATTAGAGAAATGTCTCTCTAAAATGCTCAAAAATGCAGCTGGTGGGTGTTCCAGTGATAGCAGAGAAGAGAGCTCAGATATGCAAAGCTATGCTCAAGGGGCTGGAGTTCACTGTTTTTAAAGTCTCTTTTTCTACATGAAGCTAAAACCTGTCAGCCGATTCATTTATCATTCCATTTCTTTCTCTTTTTACAAATCTTAGAGGTTCAGGTTCTGTTGAGGTTTTCTGTTCATTGAGGTTTGCTTCCAGGGCATACGTTCACTTTTGTAAGCCTATGTACATGACTAGAGCCACTCTACACATCTCAGGTAGCAAAATCACGAAGCCACTTATTCGGAACGAGGCGACAGGCTAACAGCCGCCCCTCAGGAATGCCTAATTGATGTTGAGATGCCATATTGTTTATTATGGGAATTGCACAATATGCTTAACAGCCAAAGCAGCAGCAGATAGTGGAGGTGTTTCAGCGCTGTCATGGCTCGCTCTCCTCCGTCTCTAAATGTGTGGTCTCCAGGGGCTCCGCCTGGGATGTTTATGATGCTCCCTCTATGGCTCATGGCTGAGGTTCTGTTTTCGCTTGTTTACTCAGTCTGTTAATGACTTTTCAATTAGCGCCGTCGCATAATCGTCTTGATTACTGGTGGATTAGCATGGGGCGAAGATGTACGCCCATACGCTGTCGTGATGAGCCTTGACTGAATGTGCGTATTGTCTGCGGGAGAACAATCGACGCGTCCCTGTGGAGCTGACCAAGCTGTGTGGAAGAGATGGAGCCTGAGCTCAGCTGCCCTGTATACCCTTTTCTCCTCAGCTTGACTGGACTGATCTGGTGCCCACTGGCAACAGTGTGTGTGCTGACTGCGCTGGCAATACTGGCATCTAAGAGAAAGAGAGAAAGAGAGATGAGAGAGATAAATAGATGTTATTTATCTCTCTCATCTCTTTCTCTTTCTACCTCTCATTTATCTCTCTGTCTTTCTTTTTTCCTTCCACTTTCCTTCTTATATTCCTAGTTTTTCCTCTTGCCTTCTCTCCCACACTCTCTCTCTCCTCCTGTGTCTCTCTTTTTCTCTCTTTCCCTGTCCTCTCTCCTGTATCTCTCCTTTTTCTCTTTCCCTCTCTTGCTCTCTCTGTTCCCTTCTTTCCCTCTCTCATTCTGCCTGTCCCTCTGTCTCTCTTTTTCCCTCTTTCCCACCCCTGTTCTCCATTTCATTGTTCTTGCTCTCTCTCTTTCTCTCTCTCTCTCTCTCTCTCTCTCTCTCTCTCTCTCTCTCTCTCTCCCCCTCTGCCTCTGTCACTCTGTCTCCCTCCCTCTCTCTTTCTCTCTCTCTCTTTCCATTTGCAGGATCTCTTGCTATTCTTTCTAGGGACTCTTATTAACAAACTGCAATCCCAGAGAGCAGCAGAGCAGCGTGTAGGTTCTTAACGTTTCTCTTAAGTTTTCCAGGTGTTAATCCCTTAGTCGGCACCCCCTCAATGGATCCAAATTTCTTGTTGTCTGTGATCTATCCCTGGGCTAGAATAGGGCACAGACTGGGGATGAATAAATTAGAGTGAAGAAGTAATTAGTCCAAAAGGCTTTTGCAGAAAGTAAAAGTCCTTTCATCTGGTTTCTGATATTATCGCACATTTTATCCATTCTGTTCATCATCAAGCTGGTGGACACACACACACACACACACACACACACACACACACACACACACACACACACACACACACACACACACATACACACACAAGCTGCTCGTTTGTATTCTCCCTTACATCCGCTCTTGTCAAGTCACTTTTTTTTACGTACACCGCTTGTAGGCACAATCTCCTTCTCTTGTTAATTCCCTTTTAATTACATTTTTCTCATTCCTCATTTTAAACGCGGAGTGTCTGGAGCGGAAGCGAGACAAAGCAAGGTAGCACAAAGAAGCAATGTGAGAAAAGCAGTCATAATCAGAGAATGACCGAATGTATTGGTAGAAAAAGACTGGCTTTCCCACGATACCGCATTTGGTCAGGTATATTCCAGGGCCAAGGAAGGATCTTATGACATTTTATTTTACACTGTGGACTGAACGATGATGTCATGGAAAGCACGTGGTCACAGATAAGCTCATGGAGCCTAAACATGAAAGGTAAACTTTATTTTATAACATAGAACTAGGCGCTACAGTCAGGGCTTCACTAGAAGCAGTAACAAGTGTGTTTGCTCAATATAATGTTGTTGAGTGGAACAGTGGCATGTGCAGTCGTGTTGATATTTAATGAGTACGAGAGTGCGAACACACACACACACACACACACACACACACACACACACACACACACACACACACACAGTGGCAATGACAAACACACCTCAGACCTGGAGTCATCAACCCTGCAGGGAAATTGTCAAGACATATCTGCTTGTAACACACAGAACCTGAATCACACCAATCCGTCTCTCTCTCGCTCTCTCTCTCTCTATCTCTCTCTCTCTTTCTCTTTTTCTCTTTCTTTCTCTCACAGACAACACACACATACAAATAGAAATAAGTGAAAGGTCTATCTTTTGTAGACCATTAGACCATGAATGTGATGCTGGAAATGTGTGTTTATTTAAATGGGAGAGTGTGATGCTGGAAATGTGTGTTTATGAGTGTGATACTGGAATTAAATGTTTAAATGTGTGTGAGAGTGTGACGCTATAAATGTGTGTTTGTTGAAATGTGTGTTTATGAGTGTGACACCAATTCAGATATACCGATAATGTTTTAGGGGTGTTTTCAATATGACTGTGCCATGCAGTCAGATTTGCAGTTTTTTCAGTTTAGCAGGTTTGAAGCTTGAGCAGTGCAACAGAAGAAGGATTTGGACAGCTTGTTAGTTTGCAGAGCTGTTTGCGCAAATATTATGTTAATCGTAAAAAATTTTATTATTGTCATATATTCATGGTTAGTAACAATGCAGTGTATCATTATATACACATGGGCCCCAAACAATTTATATTGTTTTTCAGTTATTTAATTACATCAGCTTTACCACTCAGATTCAGACCGAGTTATTTTTCCTTTATGATCAAAAACACTGTTTAAACTTATTTTAAAAAAAATACTGTTTAAGCATATACAGTAATGTTTGATAATAGTTGTGTTGTGGTGGCAAATTCATGATTAAATGGCTTTTTCTACACACTTACAATGGTATGCTTCTCAAAGCAAGTGACAAAAATAGACTCGAAGCCTAAAATGACGCTTTGTTCATGTGTGACACGTACAGTTGCCTGCTAGGCTGGTATAAAAGGCCATTCTAATTAACAACGGAGCAACAACGGTGTCATGTAGAAACAGCTTGATCACTGCTCTGGTTTGAAATGCTTCATTTTGCTGCAAAAAAGGACAAAAACAAAACAGTCATGCATGGGGAGATGCCCTGATTATTTTATATATATATA
>JBBJLS010072261.1:0-10510 GCA_037577275.1 Bryconaethiops microstoma
TCGAGGGCCTCGGACTCCCCTGAGCATGTCTCAACCCTAGCCTGGAGACAGAGCTCCTGACAGGTCGCACCCCACTGAAGAATAGTGTTCCGAGACCAGGAGATGAGGGGATCGTGTTGGACCAACCAGGGATGACCAAGAATGATGGGAGGTGAGTTGAGGGTAGTGATGAGGAAGGAGATCTTCTCGGTGTGGTTGTGGATGGAGAGTGGGATGAGTTGGGTGCGATGGGTGATGGGTCCAGAAACAAGGGGTCGACCGTCGATGGCTGTGATTTTTAGGGGTTGAGATAACACCTCAGTTTCGATCCCCAATTGAGCAGCAAAAACCTGATCGATAAAACTACCGGCGGCCCCTGAATCAACAAAGGCCGTAGTCACTATCCGTTGGTGGCTCAATTGGAGACTTACCTGGAGTGTTAGGCGAGAAACGGATGGGAGATTGAAGGAACCAATCGTTGGACCAGATGAGAGCCCCCCCCCTATTTATCTGGTCTGTCCGTTTCCCGGACGGAGAGGGCAGATAGCTCGATGGTGTTCGGGGGAGGTGCAATAGGCACACAGGCCCTCACGATAGCGTTGCTCTCTCTCCGTCACGGCCAGGGAGGTGCGCCCTATTTGCATGGGTTCCCCGGCCCTAGAGTGGGCCTCCGGAGGTGAAGGTGGTGGTATGGGTCGGCTGGAGTAAGAAGACGAAGCAGGCGATTCGAAGGAGCGGGTTCTAGGAGCAGGCTTGGGCAGAAGAGACAGGCACTTGTCGATGCGAAGGCTGAGCTCGATCAACTCCTCCAGCGTCGTGGGTTGTTCTCGCAACGCCAATTCCACCTTCATCCGTGAGGACAGTCCTTCGTAATGAGCCGTCCTAAGAGCAGCGTCGCTCCAAGCGGTTTGGACCGCCAAGGTCCTAAACTCCGCCGTGTAACGGCTGATCGGTCGATCACCCTGCCGGAGGTGATATAATTTGGAATCCACCACCACTTCACTCTCCGGGTGATGGAAAGCAGCCCTGAGTTCCTTAGTGAAGTGTTCGTAGGAATATGCTATAGGACTGTTAGCTCTCAGGACCGCTGTAGCCCACTCAGCTGCCTGTCCAGTGAGAAGTGATGATAACAGTGCAAAACGGCTTCTGTCCGTTGGGTAGCGCTGATTCTGAAACTCGAACAGAAGAGATAGATTAGTAAGGAATATATCACACTGTTCACTCTTACCGTCCCACTTCTCTGGCAGAGCCAGTTTAGTAGATTGCTCAGGTGGTACAGGAGGAGAAGGAGAGGGAGGAGGAGGAGTCGGAACCACCGGTTGAGAGGTGCGTTCAGCGTCGCGGTCTCTTATCACCTGCCGCAAGGTGGCGACCTCCGCACGGAGGTTCACCACTTCTTGCTTCAGGCTTACGAGATCCACCGACTGCTGGTTAACTACCTCCCAGAGCCGGGCGATCTCCGCTGGGCCCACAGATGACACAGACATTCTGTCACGGGAACGAATGTAGGAAACTAGACGCCCAAATGTCGTGTAAGGGAAGGGCCCAATCGCGGATACAGACGACTGAGCTGGTAACCCACGCTATTACTATAAGAACGCTCTTAAGCAGAGTACGAATTCCCACCAAAGGAACTCTCGTTCTTACACGTAGACAGAGATAGGTATAAAGAAGTGAAAGATAACCCAAAGTACTCACGTAACCGAAGTTTGGCCAGGGCGACACGTATTGAGTAGAACTCAATGTCTGTATACTGAGATACCTGTTCTTCCTGTTTATATACCCATCGCATGACGTCACTTCCGGTGCCGATTGACGTCAAGTGTCCTGGTGCGTGTGACATGTAAATACCCATGTATTTATTATATACTGCACATGTCTGTCCTGCTACAGACATGTGTGTATATAATTCGCTCAGTTATTATTTAATTATTGTCTATTCTGCATATTTGCACATGTAATGACTCTGCTACTAGAATGCAGTATCTGTCATCTGTCTGTATTCATTCATTCTGTTTCTTATTGCACCTATCGGTACTTGTGTTGTCTTATGGTATTTCTGTTTTGTTCTTGTGTCACACCATGGTCCAGGAGAAATGTTTCATTACTGTACTGTACTGTAAATGATGATGAACCTACTTGACTTAAGCGTGTCACTTACCTGGTAAAGAGATGGCACCAGGATATGCTGCAAACATTGTTCAAGAACAGTTTGAGGAACAGGACGTAGAGGTGAATTTGTTGACTACAAATTCCCCACACAGTAATCTGATCAAGCATCTGTGGGATGTATGGTCTGATCTATGGAGATCTCACAGCTCACCAAACTTAAAAGATCTGTTACTAATGTCTGTCAGATACCACAGCACACCCTTCAGAAGTCTGTGGAGTCCATACCAGAGCTATTTTGTCTGCACCAGGGGATCTAAACAATATTAAGCAGGTGGTTTTAAAGTTATGGTTTATGGTAAGGTGAGGGGGCAGAGCACCCTCATAGGACCGCGGGACTGACCATAGGGTTCCTCCCTTTATGAGGTGTTCTGAGTTAAGGGAGGAGTCAGGACTCTTTAAAACATAGGCTGTCTGACAGAGTAAGGAGAGAGGAGAACGAGAAGAAGGAAGGAGAGGACTGAAGCAGAAAAGAAGAGAGACAGAGGAAATGGGAAGTAGAGAGCCCGGGTTAAGATTTCAGCCCAAAGTGGTGGTGGTTCTATTTATGCTTTTTGGACACTGATATGCCTTTTGTTTAATAAAGTCTCCATTGTGGCTCCGTGTGTGTTACTGGGCCTACTTTTAGGCCTCACAATCTCTGGGCGACGGGCGTTCCCCGGGCCGACCGTCACATAAGTATAGTCTATGACTGCTAAAGCTAGTTAGCCTTTTCCCCTGTGTTTCTTCCCCAGTTTCGCCCCAACAAATTTCCAATTCCACTCACAAACTAGGACTCTCACAGTCACATAATGCTACCAGCAGAAGGGTGACAGCTAGCACACGCATCCTTCAAAAAAGAAGTTTAGTGCCACCACACATAATTAAAATGCTGCTAATGCAACATACTGGACAGCTCAATACTGCTGGAGGAGAACACTTACTCTGAATTCTCTTGTATCAGTTGGCTAGCAACACCCTGAGCAATGGGTGTAGGGGGAGGGCCATCCTCCCAGAGAGGCCATGGATAACTATGGCATTGCTTGCAATCTAAGCTGATACATACTCATACATGCTCATAAAAAAAACAGTGCTTTTTGTCTTCTCTGTATTACTTTGCAACAAGTTATTTAATGTGCGGTCTAAACACAGTTTGAATAATAGGTGTCATACACATGGAGAATTCCTGCTGTTTTTAACAAAACAGGATCTAACATGTAAATTTTGTTCAATAAACACAACAAAATGTGTAAATTGAGAATAAAAACTGTTCCTGCACATGCGTGGTGTTGTGTGTGTATACGTGTTATTTCGGGGTGGTGTGTGTGTGGGAATGGGGGGGATGTTAACAAACTAACCCTTCCATCTCTGTCACTATTTATAGAGCTACATTACTGGACCATGCAGCTGTATACAAAAGTCAAGCCATGGTCAAATTATGTTTTATGGTGAATATAATACACAGCATTTTTAAAGAACACACTTTAAGGGCATTTTCTTTCTGCAAATTTTAGTGAATGCTGGAAATAAAGAAAACATAAAATAAAAAATGTGCTATAACCTCTGCACTGGCCACAATTCATGTTTTTAAATTTACATTTTTTCCAATTTGTTAGGTTCAGCATATAAACAAAATGTGTAATCTGACCTGGGGAGCCCAAATTTTTGCACTTGATAAAAGTTAAATGAATTACACAGGTATCTGTATGTACAATATTTTAAATTGACCTAATTACATACAATAATGAACTGAATAAAAGCTTCTGAATTAATTAATTGCATATAATTAAGCACCAATTGACCTGGTCTATAGATCATCTGAGATCATTTTGAGATAACTGGACAAAATTTGTGGTTTGTGAAAATTTTAAATTGTTCATAAAATCCATTGAGTGTAAATTATAATAATTTTCTAAACTTGGATATCTATCTTGATCAAGTGCTTGTGACAGAGCTTTGGTGTATTCAATTATGCATTCAAGAAACACAACCCAAAAAAAAACTATATATATATATATACACACACACACACTTATACTGCATCGGGTATATTAGAAATAGAGTACATATTAGCAATCAAGCTAGCAATAGATGATGCCCTTGCTACCTGTGCAGGACTGAATATGCTCCATTTATGTGAGTGAAGAACACAAAAGCCAAAGTGTATGTGTTTGCTTCTGACTGCTCTGTCTGTTTAGCACTTTATTAAACATCTCCTTCAGAGAGACATTTCTCTGTCTTTTTACACACACCTTTTTCTCTCTCTCTCACTCCATCACCCAACCCCCTCAACCCTGGGCAACTGGAGTAATTAACCCGTCTCTCTCCGGGGTCTAATTAGAAAAACGAAGCCTGTGTTAAAACTGCATATGGCATATGGCTGTCCCTTACCCAGCCTTTCCTTTGTATCGGTAAGCGAAGTGGCAGGATTGTAAATTCCCACTTTGAAGCACACTGGCTATTTTTGAGTCCATTTTATAAGACTTATTTGACCCAACAATGCTAATTTGTCTAGCATGGCTAATGGCAAAGGTTCACCAATTAACAGAAAGTCATCTGCTCCATGCTAATTGGTGCCTATTTGTATTAAGTTATTTTTAGCAACAGTAGCATTTTTGAAAGAACTACTCCTTTAATGTTGGGAATGTTTTGCTTGTTTTTTGTTTCTGATGATCACCCTAGTAAATAATATGTGATTAAGCATTTTTATACTGAAGCACTAAAGTCCACAGAGATACGGACGTACTGAGACTAAGAAACCCCTTTAGCCTAATGAAGTAGGTGAGAGCTTTTCACCTGTGGATTAGGGTGCCTAGATACAAACAGCAACAAACCCTATAAAGCCCATTTTCAACGCAAGGCCCTTGTAAATGTCTTCATTAACTTTATACTTCTCTGGGGAAAATATTTTTGTCTTGCCCTTTCATTTCTCCTTTCAAAGGCGTTAACCAACCTAAATGTACCCTTGCCATTCAGTAATAATGTTTGTTTTGTTATATTTTACACAAATATGAATACTTTGAATGGAAATTGATTTGAAAATTAAAACTAATACTGACCTTTCTCTTGTCCACTGTAGTCGACTGTGAATGTGTAGCTCATTATGGAAATTCCAGTTTTTTCTGTCAGGCACAGTGGGATATGTCACCTTTAATGTTTGAAGGGGATGTTTGTTTAAATAGTCCTTAGGATAAAATCTTAATAAGATTTCTTTTTACATATTATGCAGTTTAACAGCACATTCCTGGTGTAACAACTTTACTCATTAGTGTATAACACTTATATGTTGGGTGGGTGGTATGAGAAATGCTTCCCCCAACATTAAAATGAAACCTGTTTCATTTTACCTATTCAGAATGTAGTAGAGAATCTTACCAAATCTTACCACTTAATTACAATGGTAGTAATAGGAACCTCCAATTACTATTTCTATGATGTGTATATATAGCCTTTATCCAAAGTGACCAGTGAACCTACACATTATCTGAGTTTTTATATGTAATGGTGATAATGTTAAAATATTATAAATAAAAAAGATGTTTTATTTGGGTACTGTTTTGCCAAAAGCCCTTCCTCGACATGAGGCATCAGGCAGTATTTTATGTGAGGGAGCTTTTAAAAGGCATTAAACACTTACATTTACGGCATTTAGCAGACGCTTTTATCCAAAGCGACTTCCATTCCCTAACTACAGGGGACAGTCTTCCTGGAGCAACTTGGGGTTAAGGGTCTTGCTCAGGAATCCAGTGGTGGAGGTAGGATGGGTCCGTAATCACTGGAACACGTCCTCCAGATGCCACAGGTGAGACCTGAAATCAGGAGAATACAACGCTCACATCTTCCAAATAAATCAATAAATAATCATGCACCTGCTCACCCAAACAGCATTGCATCAATCTTTGGAAAGTTGCGGGGGTATTACACAAGCCAAACGGTATCCGTTCAAACTGGTAGAGACACATGGGCATCGCGAAGGTGGTCTTTTCTTTATTTTCTGGGTACACCTCCACCTGCCAGTAACCACTGGCCAAGTCCAAGGTACCAAGCCGCCTTCATCAGCCCAGTCAGTGACTCCTCAATCCTGGGCAGCAGATACACATAGTTAAGGATCACCGCATTTAACTTACGGTAGTCAACGCAGAATCTCCACGACCCATCTTTCTTCTTAACTAGCACTACAGGGGTGGCCCAAGGACTGGAACTCTCTTTCACCACCCCTCTTTCCAACATGGCCTTGAGGAGCTCACAGAGTTCAGGATACAAACTTGGAGGAACTGGCCTGTATTGTTCTTGGATGGGCGCGGCTACCCCGGTTGGAATATAATGATTGATCACATCGGTCCACCCATAATCCCCTTCGTCCCGGGTGAACACCCTGCCAATGGTCCAATAATTCTTGCACTTGGTGACTTTCATTAGCTGTCAACCCCTCCCTCTGCTCAGCCAGCCTGCTCAGCTGTTCCGGGAGGGCCCCGGTAATGGGCCGCACTTCCACTTCTACCACCCCCACCCCCCCGAAGGGCTGCATGCTCCTGGGCCCAATCCTTTCCACCCGAGCCAGGGGTCGACAAGAGGGCAGTTCCACGAGGTACGTGTGGAGGTTGCACACCTGGAGAGGCACCTTCCCTCCCGAGATGCACGCCACAGCTGGGCCCACACACCACTGCTGCCCCCCTCGATAGTCCTCCACCAGCACTTGTTCTCCCTCATTGAAGTGGCCTTGGGGCACATCCGCCCAGATCACTTCCTCAGTTGCGGGACACAGCACCCTCAGCCTGACTGCCCTCATGCGAGCCGCCCGCTAACACAGTGCACGCTCTGCCATCGCCTCGAGGTGCCGACACACCACAAAAGCATGGTCCCACGCCCGCCGTTCCGCTTCTGGGAATGTGATACGAACAAAGATACATGTGAGCCCCCTTGGGCGTTAAGCACTTCCCAACAATGTCTGATCACATTCATACCAAGAATCCCATACGGGGCCAGCAGGTGTCGGTCCTCCATGATCACTACACCCCGCTGGGGGATCTCCACCCCAGCAACCGTGAAGTCCAACACCGCATAGCCCACATATGGGAGCGACAGCCCGTTCACCACTTTCAGAGTAAACCATGGCACCTCCTCAGCATCCCTGACTCTGGTGCCCCCAACATAGTGCATGAACACACTGTGGCTAAATAAGGTTACCTGTGAGCTGGTATCCAGGATACATGGGACTGGCCTCCCGGCAGCCAACACCTCCAGGACGGGGCTCTCTCCAAACAATGCCTCCCTAAGGGCAGTCACAGCCAGTGCTGCTCGCATCTCTGGCCGTACCCCCCTACTGTTAACCGGCCATTATCTTGACTGGGGCAAGCCCTCATCATGTGGCCAGATTCACCACACTGCAGGCAAATGGGCCTCCCTTGTTCATCCAATCGAGGAGCCCCTGGCCTCAATGACCCTTGGCTGCGCTGACGGGGTGGAGGTAGTACATTAGCCACCCCCATAGCCAGCTCCCTCAGTCCAGGTTTCAGCTCAGCCAGCAGGGCTTCACACAGCCCTTGCACCAGTTCACGGAGCTCCTGACGCGTTAGGCTTCCAAGTCTAACGGGGGCCCAGTGGCAGGGCCCAGGACGGCCTCTGATGGAGACAGAAATGTACGACGAGCCCCCGCTCTCTCCAGCTCCTCACCATCACTGTCTTCCTGCTCCATCTCTTTGATCTCTTTGCAGGCCTCTTTGAAAGTGAGTCGGCTGGCTTGTTGAATCAGCCACTGCAATTCCTTCTTCCCAGGGCCACTCTTCAGGCCCGCCACCAGTTGGCTTCGCAGGGTGGTGTCATCATCATCCCCATCTCGACCAGGCTCCTTATGACCTCACCTGAAATGAGACTCACAGAGACGAAGGATGAACAACCCCACCCTTTCCCAAGGCTGCTGCTGACAAGTGAAAAATCAGCCCTGAGCTTAGCCAGCCCGGTATCCTCCCCGTAAACCCCAGCAAGGAACCCCAAGATTTTTTCTGCTGTGTCCTGTTGCCCTTCTGTTAGGAGCTCTACCTCTAGCCCAGCCTCCCCTCTAGGGCACTCAATACAAAATCTACCTGCTGGATGATGGACAAATTCTGGGCCCGGATGCTTACTTTCATGGTCCACCGCCATTCCAGAAACTGGGCTTTAGCAGAACCATTGAATTTGGTCATCCAGGCTTCACCCAAGAACCAGGGAAACCACCCAGGCCCCCCACTGTCATTTTGTACCTCATTCCTGTCCCTTAATTCCTCATTCATTGTCATAACCGAGGAGATCCTGCCGACTACGCCAAATTAAACCATGTGGTGGCCTAGGGTAACAGACCCCAACCATGATTTCTTTTGTTTCTTTTACTTTAAGTTTGATTTTACCCTTTTAGGATCTCCTGAAGCACTGGCAATGACTGAGTCTCACTCACATATGTTTTCTGAGCAAAACAGTTTATTTCTTTTTCAAAAGTAGTAGACAGTGTCACTATGGTCCCTTATGTAGGACCCCCTCCCCCTTATGCACCACCCAGCTCACAGCAATTCTTGGGGAAAGATAAAGACTTCTCACACTCCAAAAGATCTTTCCGTCAGCACCACACTCACAGCACTGCACTCTGGGTGGACCCACACCTTTCCTCGCACCCACACACACACACAAGGGATTGGACACAACATGGGTATAAAATAACACTCCCCACACTTCTAAACCCAGAAATAAACCCACACTTAAGACTAAACAAATAGAAAAGACAAAAAGGAAAAATAAATCAAACTTATAAAGTCCTTGACGTCCATGCTAACTGTGTCTCTGCTCTTTCTGTCGAGGGAAACTCAACTCCTTTTCACCGCATGGCTCTCACCACCCTGCAATGTCCCACACTGGCTCCAATGCACCACCAACCGGCAGTGAACTCGCCTCACTCTCCAGCCCTCGTGGCCATGTGCCATTTCCTATTCATTGCCAGCTGACCCTCGTGCTCCGTCGCCGTCCGTCGTCCTTCTCGCGCTGCTCCATCTCTACTGACAGAAAGATCGCACACCTCAGACCCTCTTCCCCAGCTTGACCCCCAAAGGGCTAGGCACAAGCACCCAGATAGCAGAAGCTACTTCCCTTTGAGCCAGCTAGAGTACACAGGGGTCTGAGTTCTGCTCATTCGTCTCTGCTGGTCTCCGCTTCTCTCTGTTTCCCCTCGCTTGGTCCTCGCGTCCTTCTCGGCCACCGACCAGCACCTGAAACAGAAAAGTGGCCACAAACGCAGCAACAGAGGCCGGATAGCCACTGCCTTTCCCCCTCCCGGCATCCTCGCCTCAAGGACTTGGAAATCAGCGCTCGACATCCACTCACGTGAAGTCCTGGCCAAAGGTAAGTCCAGGAGGGCAGCAGCGCCCCGAAAAGTCCCTCAATACAATTTCTTTTACACTAAATACAGCGCTTCTTCATCCGCCCAAGCGAGCACACCAAACACTGGCAGCCACCATTTTTAAAGGTCCCAGGCTCCACCCTCCCAGCTCATTACCCTAGAGCTGGCCAATCGCTGTCCAGGTGCAGAGCCACCCGAACCTTACTCTCTCCAAGGGCACGATCTGTAAATTAAATCTAACACCCCTAAACAGATACAATCACAAAATGCAAAGAAAACAAAAAGAAATACAAATACTCAAAACCCCCAAGGGAAAAAAAAAGACCCTCATCGTGCTGGGACACGGCAAAAGTTCCAGGTAAGAGTGTCTGCCACTTATCAGTATAATCTATCATCTTATCAAAAAGCAATATTTTTGTAATGTTGGATGAGCAAACAAATCTATATTAGTTTATCAAATTAACCTCAACGAGGGTGACTCCAAATGCAGCTGCTGAGATGATAAAGAGCAATGAAGCATTTCGATAAAAATAACTCTGAATTATAAAAGCATGGGGCATATTAGGTGTGGATAAGAAACTTTCAAAGACCAAGAAAGGCCAGAACTATGTTTGACGTACAACTAACATTAATGTACAACATGCCTCCTCACATCAGAAACATCACACAGTGGTGCCAACAACACTTTGCATTACATACTGATGCATTCCTTGTAATTAAGAGAATCTGGACATTTTCATGTTATATTTTAGGCTGGAGGGGAAAGACAGAGGTTTATATGTTTGCTAGATGTGTGCTAATGTATAATGAATTCTTATTTTGTAGACAAACATTTAATGCTCATTAAGGAATATTGCAAAAATCTCAACTGTTATGACAAGCAGTTATCTGTGGAGGAATTCCAAAAACTGACATGTCCTCCATGCGCACACAAACACACACATCCATGCACACACACACACACACACACACACACACACACACACACACACACACACACACACACACACACACACACAC
>JBBJLS010072262.1:0-10509 GCA_037577275.1 Bryconaethiops microstoma
TCGCAAACGCTTGATTGCAGTTGTTGCTGCTAAGGGTGGCCCAACCAGTTATTAGGTTTAGGGGCAATCACTTTGTCACACAGGGCCATGTAGGTTTGGATTTTTTTTTCTGCCTTATTAATAAAATACTTCACTTAAAAAACGCATTTTGTGTTTACTTGTGTTGTCTTTGACCAATATCTAAATTTGTTTGATGATCTGACACATTTAAGTGTGACAAACATGGGAAAAAACAGGAGGAATCAGGAAGGGGGCAAACACTTTTTCACACCACTGTATCAAAACGTTCGGCTCGTCAGAGCGAGGTGTGGTATTACTTTTATGGCGTTTTGAGCTACCGTGGCGATGCTACTCGCCAACAAAGATGGCCGAAATGCCATAGAGAATAAATTGGGCTCAACTTTCAGGTTGTCCTGCTCTAACACACTTCGTCCGAAACCCACCAAACTTCATGTGATACCTCAGACCAACTTCCCCGACACACAAATGCCTTTCGCTCATCCCTTTTTCTCTATTCACTTCCATTCATTTTTCACCCCATTCAAATGAATGCAGGTTCAGGAGAAGAAACTTTCAGTCTCCATTCAGTGACTGACTACCCCACACACACACACACTCACATACATACAAGCACACACACTCACATACATATAAACACACACACACTCACATACATATAAACACGCACGCACTCACACACTCACACGCACTCACACAAGCACGCACACACACATCTGAATGGAACCAGGTGTTTTTATCACAAATATAGTGGTGGTGAATGGAACCAGACGTCTTTATCACAAATATAGTGGTGGTGAATGGAACCAGACATCTTTAAAACACATATAGTGGATGTGAATGGAACCAGACGTCTTTAAACCACATATAGTGGTGGTGAATGGAACCAAACGTCTTTAACACAAATATAGTGGTTGGTGAAAGTGACCAGACGTCTTTAAACACCCACACACATACACACACATACACACAAACACACTCATATTTCTTTATGTCTTGTTTCTAGGCAGTTGCTCAGGTGTAGAAGGTTGTTGCTATGGTGTTGCTACATTGTTTCTAGGCAGCAGGTTCATTTCATAATTTCTTCAGAAATTTTTTTTCTAGTTTCTTTTAATGCCTTTTCTGTTCATGTCTGTGAATTTTATTTTCATTTTACCTCTTTGTTTGATATAAATAAACTTACTTTGTTTTGTCTTGGCTATACAGAGATTTATTTAGTTTTGTGGCTTTGTGTACTTATGTCAGTTTTAGTTTCTGCTTCGGTTATTATTTTTGCAGGGATCCTTATGAAGCATCCTTGGATTTTGGAAAAATGCTGTTACATCTTGGAAATCTTAGGAATACAGTAATCCCCCGTTTTTTTGCGGGGGTTACGCTCCAAGAGCACTTGCGTATAGTGAAAAACTGTGTTGTGTTTTGGTAAAAAAAAAAAAAAAAAAAGCCTATTTTTATAGTGCAAACCCTAAATATGTCCCCAAATATGCTCCCCAAACACTTTAATTTTAAACTCAGTTTAATACATTACACTTAATGAAAATGTAAAGATAAACCCATATCTCTCTCTCTCTGTCTCTCTTTCTGTCTCTCTCTCTCTCTCTGTCTCTCTCTCTCTCTCTCTCTCTCTCTCTCTCTCTTTTTCTGTCTCATTCTCTCTCTCTCTCTCTGTCTCACTCTCTCTTTTTCTGTCTCACTCTCTCTCTTACTCACTCTCTGTCTCTCTCTTTTGGAAAACTCCAGAACGACCTTCTGGTGCACGGCCATCGGGCCCGAGACTTTTCCAGAACGCACAGATTGCCAGTCCGCCACTGTATACATTTTCGTTAAGGGTAATGTATTAAGCTGAATTTAAAATGAAATCTCAGCCCCCTGAACCACGGCCGTCGGGCCTGTAATTCTCGCCCGAGATGCTGAGCTACATTGCCAGAAGGGGGCATTGGAAATGTAGCTGAATTTATATTTGGATTACTATTTATGTTATTAGTAAATTATATATTTGTTATAATTTAGAAATAAATTGCGTAAAAAAAACATATTGCCACGAAAAAAGCACAAAAAAAAATCGAGAATATTTGCAGTTTCCGCAATTTTGTGGAGATTTCCGCGTATTGTGGAGAGTTCAGTTCTCTGAAAAAATCTGCGTGTGACTGAATCCGTAACTCCTGATCCGCGTAAAACTGGGGGATTATTGTATTTAGGAAAGGGGGTTGGGTTGTGGTTAGGGGGCATGGAAACATGACATAATATTGGAAAGCTCATCTCGTATAAACAACATAGAACTGTCCAGTTAACTGCATTTTGCATAAATTTACCAGTTAAAACTAACATGATCTAAAAAAATCAATTTCCCCTGCTTCACTGTGCCTGAACATGCAGTAGTTTTAAACCTGCTGTGTGATATACAACCTATGTGACACCTGGATCTATCTAGTTCTTTCACCAAATGATTTCAGTGCTATAGATTTGTTGTGTTTATACCTTGAAAAAGTAAAGGGCTGGATGCAGAGAAATGTCCTTCAGTTTTGTCTGGGAACAGCGAAATAAGGCTATAACGTAGTGCCTGTCTGGAATCAAAAGCGATTAAGACTAAAGACTGGGGACCTTAGTTTCAGTGTCTACATTAAAGCTAGAACTAAATCAGCATTCCGGCATCTCAAGAAAAGCATAGCGAAGGTTTTAGATTGTGTCAAAGCAAGATTTGGAGGAACTTATTCATGATTTTATGTCCTACAAAGTTTAATCTTGCAGTGCTCTTCTCATTGGTCTCCCTAAAAAGACCAAAAAGGCTGCTACTGCTTAATCAAAATGCTGCTGCTGGTGTTCTAACAAAAACCAAGAAAAGAGAGCCAAGAGATGCCAATAAGACAGGGAATAGAATTAATTGAGTATAACTCACTCAGTGGTCCTGAATTTATCTCAGTGATGTTTGATGAAAATAAGCCTGGTAGATTTCTTAGGTTAGCTGGAGCTAATTAACTAGTGATCCCCAGATCTAAAGCCAAACAGGGTGAAAAAGTATGTAGCCTTTACCTTGCCACTGTTGGAACCAGCTCCCCAAGAAGATTTGCTTTGACTTTTACTTGTTTCAGAAAGAAGCTTAAGTATGTTTTGTTTTTCAAGACCATTCATTAATTGTTTCTGCTTTTATCTTTATGATAGAAAATCATGTACGTTTATCTGCATATTCTATTCTACTGCTCTTTTTTTCTTATTTAATCTTTATTTTACCTCTGTGTTTGATATAAATAAACTTACCTTGCCCTGTCTTGCCAATACACAGATTTATTTCGTTTTGTGACTTTTTTTCGTACAATATTAATTTTTTATTTCCACTATTACTATTTTTTGTCATGATCCTTATGATAGCATAGTGTATTTTCACATTGAGCTTTTTTTTCCTTTTCTACAGATTTTGTATTTAGATTTTATTTACACCTTATATTATACATTGTTCTTGTCACAGTGTGTCTGTGTCTTTGCAGTCATTACATAAGCAATTTCCTCCGGGATCAATAAAGTTTTCTGATTCTGATGCGTCTATGGGTTTTTTTTTTGTTTTGGAAAACGCTGTTGCTGTTACATGTTGGCAATCTTGGGAATGTTTAGGGGGATTGAGCTGGGGGGTAGGAATTGTGGAGACATGAAGAATGACATAACCATAGTCAGATAAATGTCCACACATACTCTTATCCTGTGTACACCTATCAGTCCAGCCTCTGCTCTGGGTGCCATTACTCTGGTGTTGTATTGCGTTGATATCATCTATATGGGGACATGTTGGCTGCTCAGGGTTCATTTAATCAGCCTGAGGTGCAGTGCCTGTGGTGTCTCCAAGGTTATCCCCATTTTATATAGCAGGGTCAAGACCAATATTAGTGTTACTTTATCAGCTGTCTGCTCTGTCTGTTTTTCTGTCTTGCTTGCTCTTAGCTTCCTTGTTAGAGTATGAACTACGGTAGTAGATAATACAGAATGTGTGTGAGTGTGCGTGTATGTTCATGCTCTGATCTCTGTCAGATGCCACCTTGATTGGTCTGACAGCGCTTATGGAAAGGTCATTAAAGGTGAAGCTCCACGTGTGACGATGGATTGACAGTGCTGTGTGTGTGTGTGTGTGTGTGTGTGTGTGTGTGTGTGTGTGTGTGTGTGTGTGTGCTACTTTTAGGTTGTGCATTGTAGATCCACAGGTGTAATGAAATCACATTGTTGATGGTTCAGAACCAGTAAGCATATAATAATGCTTTGGCTTTCATATCTGTTATCCTTACAGCTGCATTTAGTTGAACTTGTAGATGGATTTATTAGAATGATGTCCTGATATTATGTATTAATCTTTGGTGTTAGAAATTTAATATGAATGCAACTACAGAAAATACACAATCCAAAAGTTGTTCTTACTTAGATTGTTTAGATTTTGGGGGTTTTTTTTATCTGGGATTTTTTTTTGTAGGTATTAACATGATTTTGCAAAACACAACTCAAATGATTATTTGTTAATGAATCATTTGATTAATGAAGTGAATGGTTTTATGCTGCAGGGCAGTAATGTTGTGGAGGATCAGGACTTGCTGGAGATCGGGATTCTAAACTCTGCACACAGACAGCGCCTCCTACAGGCCATCCGCCTTCTGCCCAGGGTGAGTATGCTGATCAGTGACCATGCTGAGGTCAAACAGAGGACATGTGTCAAATTGTATGTCGATCGTTCCCCAGGGTTCTATTTTTTTTATCTCTCACTCCTACAATATAATATTTCCCTCTTCAATAAATACAATATCCAGTGTATATTTATAGATTCTAAATAGATTAAAAAGGCAGAGAGTACTCTGGGTTCAGTGCACAATGGTAAGCTACAAAACTGATTTTATGAAAGATTTACAGTGAGCCTGTTCCAAAGATAAAAAATAGTGCTAATTAGAGCTAAAATGTAACTATTACATTTTGTTTTGCAAATAATTTGTGCAAAGACATCAGTTGCAATATTTGTGTTTGTTATACAAACAAACCTCTTTACGTTTTGTCTGATTTTAAGTTTTTTCAGTTTGGTGTGTCCAAATGTTAGATTATTTAATTTTAAATCACTGTGTGTGTGTGTGTACATATATATATATATATATATATATATATATATACACACACACACACACACACACACACACACACACAAATCAGCAATAATAATAAAACCACCTGCTTAACATTGTGTAGGTCCGTCTAATGCTACCGAAACAGCTCTGACCTGTTGTGGCCTGGACTCTGAAGGTGTGCTGTGGTATCTGGCACCAAGAGTCTTTTAAGTTGTGAGGTGAAGCCTCTACAGATTAGGGTAGTTTGTCCAGCACGTCCCACAGATGCTTGATCAGACTGAAATCTTGGGAATTTGGAGGCCATGTCAACATCTTAAACTCTGTTTGCAGTGTGGCAGGCACATTATTCTGCTGAAAGAGGCCACTGCTATTAGGGAAAACTGTACTTAGTTGTACTTAGTCTGCAACAATTGTATGTGTCAAAGTAGCGTACACCTGAATGCCAGAGCCCAAAGTTTCTCAGCTGAACGTCGCCCAGATCATCACGCTCCCTCCACCGGCCTGCCTTCTTTGCAAAGAGCATCCTGGTGCCATCTCGTCACCATACAAGTGACACACCCAGCCATCCACATGATGTAAAAGAAAACGTGATTCATCAGACCAGGCCACTTTCTTGCATTGCTCCATGGTCCAGTTGTGATGCTCACATGCCCGCTGTAGGTGCTGCGACAGTGAACATAGGTCAACATTCACAGTCTGACCAGTCTGTGGTCTCTAAGACAAGTTTGCAGTCTCTTTCATGACCACGTCACCAGTTGTTACAGACTCTTGTTCATTGACTGTATACTTGCTACCCCACCCTTTGACAGGTATCACTGTAATGACATAATCAGTGTTATTCACTTCATATGTGGTTTTAATGTCGTGGCTGATCAGTGTACATACACAGGCAGTTATAATCAAAAGAAACTGTGCACTAAAGTTAGCAGAAAAAGCCATATTTAAATATGTTCTCTGTAGAGTATGTGTATTCATATTAATGTCATTTGACTGAGGCTGTTCAAACAAATATGTACAGAAATAAATAACACACCTTGCAAATCTTGAAAATAGACATGTAGACTGACATGGTTTTGAAAGTGTCACCATCAAAATAAAACCAATGTAGTTACGTAAAAAGCTTTTGTAGACAGTAGAATTTTAGATGTGTGTGAGTGTGTGAGTGCACATCTACCACAGGTTTTATTACTGGATGAGGTCCAGTGTGGTCATGGTACCAACCCAGACATGCATACGCACATCTACACACTAACCCTCCCACAAGAGACAAGAGGGCTCAATCTAAGACCCGTACTACTGCAGTAATCCACCAAAGCCATTCTCAGTGCTGTGTGTGTGTGTGTGTGTGTGTGTGTGTGTGTGTGTGTGTGTGTGTGTGTGTGTGTGTGCCTGATACCAAATAAATCTCTCCAATGTCCTGAATAACCTTCCACTCCCCCTAACCTTCACAATCAGAGAGGAAAAACACACACACAGGGAAAAACACACACACACACACACACACACACACACACACACACACACATAAACACACAAGCCAGCTTCATTTTTCAGTATTTGACCCACTCAGATGTGAGCAGAAACTCAAAGGCTGTGTGCATATGTGGGCTTTGTGTTTTGCTATCTCCTCTTGTTTAGCTGTGCTATCTCAGTATGAATATTTCATAAAGCAATTATGCACACAATGTTGTCCAAGGAAACTATTATACTGCCTGCTGTTCTTTATTTTGAATTTACACAATGAATTTGATTATTTTCAATGTAATTGGACCTGTCATATTTGGTACTGCTGCTGTGCGTGTGGTGAAAATGTTCTGGGGATGAGCTTGCTCCCAGTGAGAGGAAGGAAACTTTGAGCTGTAGTCAGCAGTTTTTCTCTTTGCTGTCCCCTGTTAAAGCAAATTCTCTCTCTCTCTCTCTCTCTCTCTCACACACACACACACATACACACACACTCTCTCTCTCTGTCTCTCAAATTCTCTCTCTCTCAGTTTTCTGCAGGGCCTGTATTCCTCCTGCTAATACGTTCACTAGCACTATATGTTAGTGCCACTAACATGTCAGTGCCACTGGTCCAACACCCATGTAATATCTGATCAACAGCAGTTAGTGATGATCCATCCAGAGAGAAACTGTACTGTATATTCTAAACATTGTGTAAAGAATCTGAACTTTCCACTGGTCAGGTGCTTTTGCAAATGATTGTGGGCAACAGGGAAAGTAAAGGTTACACTTATAGCACCCTTGAAATTGGCAGGAATGTAGGCTGCATTTTTCAGCTGTATTTGAAGAATTCATATGTTTAGAATTCATGTGTCACTATGGTCTAGAAATGTTGCCCACCTAGACTGCAGCCCAAAGTTTTATATCACAGCTGTCATGTATGATATGCAGAAACTGTACCCCGTTAAGTGGCCAACTAGTCGAACACAGAAGATATGTTTTCCAAATCAGAGGCCTTCAAAAATCCGTGTCCTGGATTTTATTTTCAGTGGTTAGTATCAGTTGGTGTAACTGATCAGTGGGTGTATTTAGTGTAACATATCATGAGGTGCTACTGTCTTACACGTGGTGATCTGAAGGTCAAACACGGTCATGGGTCATCAGACATGACTCCTAATGCTGTATTTGCCTGTTCTGTGTTCTGTAACGTGATTCAGCTGTAAGTCATTCTGCATATGAGGATCTACCACATGCCTAAATGTAAATGATATACATTTATATCCAGATTGGGTCTAGATTTGAAGACCCAGATTAGGTCTAGATTTGAAGACCCAGATCGGGTCTAGATTTGGATGGTGAGGGCACATGTCTAAATAAGCCTACATGATTATACATGACACAACATTCTTAAACCACATTTATACTTTCAGTGATCACATGATCCCCAAACAAAATGAGTCACCGTTTGTTGATGTGAACATCTGCTAAAATGCTGACCTGA
Source organism: Bryconaethiops microstoma (assembly GCA_037577275.1). Taxonomy (NCBI): domain Eukaryota; kingdom Metazoa; phylum Chordata; class Actinopteri; order Characiformes; family Alestidae; genus Bryconaethiops; species Bryconaethiops microstoma. The sequence continues at coordinate 8,047 of JBBJLS010072262.1, forward strand.
AAAATCAAGCCATTAGCAGAAAAGACACTGAAGCTGTTGACCGCCACAACTGTTGTCAGTAGAGATACCAATTAAGATTAATCAAAACATCTGTTTTCTGCTAATGCGGTTTGGGCCAGAGTGTCGGAAAATGAGTTATTAAACCAGGTTTTAAGTTGTAGCACAGAGCTTTGTTGAGATATGACTTTGTCTCTGCTTCTGTCTGTATTTCAGGTGCGGCCCATAGGCTATGATGGAAATAACCCCACCTCAGTGGCCGAGTGGCTAGAGTCACTGGAGCTGGGAGACTACACCAAATCCTTCCTCATCAATGGCTACACGTCCATGGAGCTGGTCAAGAAGATCTGGGAAATTGAACTCATTAATGTAAGTCCTGAAACACTTCTTCTTTTCTTAGTCTTATGAAATGGCTCTGTGACTATGAGTATATTCTATTTATATATAATCAGTTCTTGCACATCTCCTGATTTTAACCCATGTCCAATGAAAACATTCATATCTCCGTTTTTGTCTGCAGCTTAAAAAGCCTAGATTGCTGTGCATCAAGATTGCAATATGCTTTTTGTTGTTCATGCCAAGTGTAAACAGGGCTGTCTAGCCCTCTAGTTTTTAATCCTTGTCATGGAGTATCCCTGCTTTGCATATTTTGGTGTTTTCCCTCTAGCATACTCGATCCAACTAATTGGCTTATTAATGAAGTGGGTGTGTTTGAAACATTAAACATGTGCAGAAGAGGGGGTACTCCAGGTTATTCCTTTGCACTGACAGTTCTGCTATGGTAGATTAGCTCTTCATGAGGACATATTTCATGTTAAATCTTACGCTGTTGAGTCATCTAGTGGAGCTGGTGTAAGCCAGGCAGTAAGCGTGCATGATGTGGACAAAGTGCGACTATGATATTAGATTTGTGAACCCATCATGTGAGACTGGTCAGGGTGCTCACATCCTGCAGTGTACTTGTTTGAGGGCTTATTTACATATTACAGCCTTATATAATATACCTTTTGCAAAGGTCAGTAGTGCAGTGTTGATTACCAAATGATATATCGTGCAACCACACCCCGCAGCATGTTTCTCAGACATTCTCTTACTGCAGATGTTTCCCAAAGCCATTCTTTTCCTCCACCTGGAGGCAAATAACTTTTCATTTTGATGAGACTACGGAATTTTCCAATGGCTAGAATTACGACCGTCCTTAGTCGAACACATCACAGCCGTCCTCCCCATCCAGTCAGAGGGCTCAACCAGAGAAAATGAAATTATAAAAGAGAGTAATGAAATAGATTTTGCGCAATAAAATCATCGGTGTTAAATGGTCTCACTCTGGGAAATGCGAGTTCATATGAGCTCCACGGGAGCTAATTTAACATCGATGCTTTCAGTGAATGTGTGGAAATGAACAACAATGCGCATAAGGCTGGGTGGCCAACTCTCTTTGATAAGTGTCAGTCAATCTCAGACTTTAGAAGAGGGAGGTCATGTGGTGACCGGGGGGAGCATTTTGTGTGAAGTGGGACATGTGGTTCATTAGTGTCAGTGTGGTCTTCTATATCTTTCAGTGTCCATATCCCACCGCAATTAAGCCTGATTGCTGCTCTCAGGGCCAAGCTGATGATGATGAGAGGCAGAGAGAGAGGGAGAGAAAGAAAAAGAGAGAATTATATAATGACGTGGGTTGCGATTTCACCTCTCTATGCCACCCACACACTGTTTTAAGCAGCTCAGTGGGATGTAATACAGCCACTGCCACTAGAGGGCAACAAAGTCAAAAATCATGTTTGTGTTGATTTGTGTGTTTATGCATTGATGTGTATTTGCTCATAGGAGTTTTAAGGAATAGTGGTGTGTTAATTATGGACAAAAGTTTTCCTATCACAATTTTAGGTGTCCTTGTAGTATTATTAAAATTCACAAAATAGATGCACACTGAAACCATTTCGCTACAGGAATTTTGTTGCTTTTACTTTTTTTTTAACCTCTCACTTTATACGGCTTTTTTAATGCTGAATATGCTGCACTCTCCTAATAACATGGCTTCAAGAACCGCATACCACAGTCATGAGCTCTGTTATACACGAGACGCTGTGTGTATATGTATGTGCATGGCATGAGTGCATCACACATTTCCATTTGTGTGTATCGGTATATGTGTGTGTGTGTGTGTGGTGAAGGGGGTGCTTGCGTGTGTGTGTATGTGAGTGTGTGTGTGTAATGAGCAGTGAACAGTAGCAGGTTGTAAATATTTCTTGCTTGGTCTCCCAGAGCTGTGATTACTCTTGTGTGATAAACTACACTGTTTCTAATGCAGGCAGCACAGTTCCACAAAACAGGCCCATTAATGAACAAGGTGTTCTCCTCCATCCACTGCCTTTAACAACTACACCTGCTCTCTCTCTCTCTCTCTCTCTCTCTCTCTCTCTCTCTCTCTCTCTCTTTCTCTCTCTCTCTCTCTCTCTCTCTCTC
>JBBJLS010072263.1:0-10508 GCA_037577275.1 Bryconaethiops microstoma
CTTGGAGATTCGTGCAGGACTTACAAGAAGTAAATAAAGCAGTGATTGCGAGAGCACCACAAGTCCCAAATGTGTATTCTATTTTGACTCAGATTCCATCTGATACAAAGTGGTATTCAGTGATTGATCTGGCTAACGCGTTTTTCAGTGTCCTTATACATCCAGACAGTCAGTTTTGGTTCGCGTTCGAATTCAAAGACAAAGTTTTTACTTTCATACGGCTGTGTCAAGGTTATTGAGAATCACTGACTATCTTCAATATGGCACAGAAAAATTATTTGGAAAAAGTGTGCTCACTCATTTATTGTGGCATCTTGCCATATATATATATATATGTATATATCTCAATATATGTCAATAATGTAGCAGAGAGGAAAATGCTGTATGTTATAATGTGTATATAAGCGGGTATAATTTCACCAATTTCTTGTTGGTTATTTGGATGAATGGGTTTATTTTATGGCATTATGGAAGGTACACGTGTAATTTGTGTTTTGGCGCCACCCCTAGACGAATCAGATTGGCGGTTTTGTGAATTTCTCCTCACAATGCTTTGCAACTCGTGGGGAGAGGTAATGTTTCTGGTTTCTCTGAAATATATGTATTTTATGTATTGAAAACGGCTTTTAATAGATTGAAATTAATCTAACTAAGTTCTGTATGGACTGGTAGTCCCTTGTATTGGAGTGTGTTATTTGTAGGTGTGGGAAATCTTGGTAAAACATATATTAGAAAAGTTAGCCGTTTGTTTGGTGGTCGCCATTAGGGAGCGAGTGGTTAATCTTCATGATCTGTTTATTTACTTCAGATCAGGGGTTGGTGTTCCCACTCTTGCTCCAGTTATTTTATTTTCTTTTGTTATTCATGCAGGTACGTACTTCCATAATGTTATTCATGTCGGAATGTTCTTTTTCGTTTGTGTTTGGTTTGCTTAGCACCACGCTGTTAGCAAGCGTGCCGCACCACGAAATGGCGGATAGCAAAGAGTAATATGTTAATCTGGGTAGCCATTTCAGTATGTTTGTATGTCTTTATTTTACCAGTGTGTAGATTATATATTTTATAGTATTAATGTATATGTATTCTGATATTTTGATTAAGTAAGGGAACATGTAATTGATCTCCTGAGTTAAACACAATGCTTTGCAACTCGTGGGGAGAGATCAGGGGTTGGTGTTCCCACTCGTGCTCCAGTTTTGTTTTCTTTTGTTATTTATACAGAACGAACAAAAGTGCTGCTGACAACGCAGAAGGTGTCGCAAGCAGTCATTAATGCAGAGTGTGTTAGCCCGCCAACCGGAGGTCAGCTATATATATATATATATATATATATATATATATATGTATATGTATGTATATATATATATATATATATATGTATACGTATATGTGTATTCGCGTGTGTGTCTTTATATACAGTACGTTATAGGCATATACGGACATACAGTTAAAACTAGCGTTAAGGATCTTAGAGTGCCGGAGCTCCACAAGCCACCAAAACACCTACACTGCACTGGAACTGTACCGGAACACTGTTCTTCCCTCAGTTGGTGTTTTGACGGAGACCATTGTCTATAATCTTCCATAGATGATCAGGCAGGCTGAGATCTGGAAACTGGGTGTATAACTTACTTACTCAGACCGTCACACCGCTCAGTGACCATTTGATTCCTTCAGAACAAAGTGCAGATCTTAACAGAAGCTTTGTGCTTTTTCTCAGATAACTGGGCGCTGATCCACGCACAGAAGCTGGCTCTGGCTGAGAAGTTGCCTCTCCACGTCTGCTTCTGTCTGGTGCCGCGGTTTCTCGACGCAGCCTACCGTCAGTATGCCTTCATGATTAGAGGACTGCAGGAGGTGGCCAAGGTAAAAGCTTCTATGCCCAGTTAATCAGCCCTCTGATTGTAGTGTGGGTTATGAGAAAAACGGTGACTTTAAAGGAATGCTCCAGCATTTGTGGCTTCAATCTCTGCACGATATCAACTGAATGTCAGTACAGCAGTTACAATGCTACATACATCACTTTTCATAATTTAAAACAGGCTCCAAATGTGTAAATATTGTTCAAGTTTCAAAATGTTCACTTCCCCCATCGGTAAAGTCAATATATGGAAACTGAGCAGCACAACCAGCCCCTTTTTTTATAAACACAAAACCAACACATGTACATCTATTTATTCAGCCTCTTGCAATTTAGCCCCCCCCATTTGTGCAGAAGTTATAAGGAGTGTTTCAGACTCATATTGCCTTTTGAATGAGCTGCAATCCAGGGCAGCCAATCAGAAAAGAGAGAATTTACACATTTCAATCTTAAACACACCTAAACAGAATCAGAGTAAACAGGTTGGAAAATGGATTGTGCTGAATCATGTATTAGTTGTTTTGGTACACAAACCTGCCCAAACGTGATGGAAAAAATTAACGGGAGGAAAATGTAGAAAATGGAGCCTTTAAAAGCACCTTTCCCAATCAGGGTCATTAATGGTTAAAGATCAAATTACTTATACTTTTGCTGGATTACATGTAGACCTTGATTCATCAGAACACCCAGTAACTCAGCTGGACCTGTGATTGGTCACCCTGTCAAACTATGATTAGTTAGAAGCTCATTTGCATATTGCAGCCTTTTGCTCCATTGGTATTACAGAGACTTGATATTGCCATGGTGATTAATAATCAGTATATTGCTCATCCCTGATTACTGTGAGAAATGTACTGAAATGTTGTCCTCCTAACAGGAGTGTAAGAGTCTGGACCTTCAGTTCCACCTACTGCGGGGCGAACCTGAGCTGACGCTACCCAGCTTCGTGAAGGACTGGAACGTCGGTGCTGTGGTGACGGATTTCAACCCCCTCAGACTGCCCCTGCAGTGGGCCGAGAAAGTCAAAAAGGAGCTTCCAGCCGATGTCCCCTTCATACAGGTCAGCACACGTCCTTTTATAAAGCACGCTGTACAATCAAACACGCACAGTTTCCCCCTTAGCTCAAATGTAGCCGATCGGCCAAAGCACGTTTGGCCTCTGAAGCCTGCTTCTTTGGTTTTAGCATGAGGCTAATGCAGCTAAGTAAATAAAGCTTATATGGTGAGTAAAGTAAATAAAGTGTAGTGAGTTCGCTAAGTAAATAAAGTTTATATTCTGCCGGTTAGCATCATGCTAACTCCTTAAATCTGTTCTAACAGACTTCCTTAATCATTCTTTATTTCATACTGTGTAAAATAACATATCCTCCAATGAACACACCACATCACAGCTCACAGTGTGAAATTCTTTCTCTGTATTAAACCCATTCACCAAGTAAAGCAGCAGGCAGCCAGGAACACAGCGCCCGGATTTCAGTGTCTGGGGACGGTTTCTTGCTCAATGATGCCTCAGTGGTGCCACTAGCAGCCCTGGGATTTGAACCCACAACCTTTAGATCACAGAGGCAACACCCTAACCACCAGGGCACCAGCTAAATGTGGGCAGAACTGCGGCTTTGGTTGCTGCTAATGTTTTTACCAATGCTAACAAACTTTTTAGCTTATGTTTATAGGTAAAATTGAGTTGTATGGTGTCAGAAACCACATAAACAAAGCTGCTGAACACATTCTGAGGTGAGTGTGTGATTTAGCTCAGTGCTAATGTTAACGGTGCAATCTTCCAGTACTTGTTAGCTACACTAGCCTTGTAGCTCCAATGCTAAAACTACAGAGCTAAACTTCAGACACAAAATATGTCTCAGCTGGTCAGCTACATTTGGGATAAGGAGGGGAAAACGTTTCTTCACATTTAGCATCCTGAGCATTAACTGTTGGTGTCCAATGTGTTTCCACATTGCCATTCAACAAAGTATTTCATGTTCCCTGATGTTCAGGTGGACGCCCATAATGTGGTGCCGTGTTGGGAGGCATCTCCGAAGCTGGAGTACGGAGCCAGGACCATCAGAGGGAAAATCACCAAACTTCTCTCAGAGTTTCTCACAGAGTTTCCACCTGTGAATGCCCACCCGTACCCCTCCACAAAAACGGCAAAAGTAAGAGGGTACTAAACAGACTTTAATGCTGAAATACATTTACTGCAGTTCTCCAAACATAGTAGACATGTTTAACACACTTTAATGTACTCTTCTAGAAGCCCATGCTTGTCATACAGTATCAGAAACCACATAAGCGAGGGTAGTTAGTGTTGCCCAAAATGTCACTATTGGCTCTCTAATGTGTTGCTAAAAGTTGCTGCATTGTGCAGTTGTTGCTACACAATACACGAACAATGCTAACTTGTATATGTTCTTGTAGGTCAAATATTTAGTTTGCTTGTTTGTCTTTTGGACAAATTATAATTCGAAACACGAGGGGTCACACAGGTGTCATTTTTGTTGCTTTTTATGTGTTATGTATTATTTGTATTATTATTAACTACTTTACATTTATATTAAATTTACTTGCCAGATGATTTTATCCAAAGTGACATACAGTTCAAGGAAACACTGAAGTTTCAGGACAGCGTGAGAACCGGAGGAGAGTGCTAAGAACTAAAATCTTTATGTAAGAGTAATGCAAGAAGATAGAAAGGAGAGGAGATGCTCTCTGTACAGATTAGTCTTCAGGAGGTTTTTGAAGCTAGAAAGGGAGAGTGTGGACAAGCTCTACCCAGCTGACCAAACTGAACCTAATCTCAAGACACATTGCCATACAAGTCATTTGGCCTCATGATGCCCAGCTTTTATGAACGTGGGCAACGCGAGAGCACTAGGGAAGGCAGATGTTACATCATAAACAAATTGGTAAAAGATTTTTTTGCTCTTTGAGGTCACCAAAGTTGTGAAAAGTCATTAGTCACTAGATATTATTTTTAATAACTAGGGTAGGTCAAAAAGTCACTTAACTGGCAAAACTGAGTCAAGCAGAGACTCCTGAGCATCAAAGCCTGCTGCCCCCTAATGGACCTATTTTAACCAAACATGTGACAAGATATCCTCTTGTGATAATTATTTGAAGGAAAAAAAAAACGTTTAGTTGGAGCTTGTTCATTGGTTAAGCCAAATGCTTGACCCAAGACTATTTATTGGTCCTAATATTAGTGTACTGAGTGACCGAAACACACATTTTGGTTAAAGACGATCCCTCTCTGTGCTTCAGGCGGTAGACTGGGAGGAGGTGTTGAAGTCTCTAGACGTGGACCGCAGTGTGGATGAGGTGGAGTGGGCACGGCCAGGCACTGTGGCGGGAATGTCCATGCTGGAGTCCTTCATCCAGAAGCGTCTCCGACTCTTCGCCACTGAGCGGAACAACCCGAACGTAGAGGCCCTCAGTCATCTCTCGCCCTGGATACACTGCGGTCAGTGTTTGTTTTTTTTTGTTGTTTTTTTAGCAGAAAAAAAAAGATTTGCACTTATTTTCCCATTAAAAAATAAATGACATAATTTGACTGGAGGTGCTCAGACTATATTTTCTACAAAACTAATAATAATTTTTTTTAAAGTTAATTATTTACATTATATTAGTGATTATTGTATATAAAGTAATACGTTGTTAATAACGAGTGATTCCAAATCTAAATGTCTGGCATGTTTCTATTTGTAAGCTACACCTGATTTACAGATTCTTTGCACGTTTCGCTGAATGCGACCAGATGTTTAAGAACATCTTTCCTAAAAACAGAGATGATCCTGAACGCATGAGTGCTGATTTAGAAACGGTATGTTCTACATGTTAATGCCCCCTCAGGTCAGCTGTCTGCTCAGCGAGTGGTGAAGGAGGTGCAGCGATTGGGGAAGAACAAAGATTCGGTGGCGTCCTTCACCGAGGAGCTGGTGGTGCGCAGAGAGCTGGCCGACAACTTCTGCTTCTACAACAAAGACTACGACAGCGTCGCCGGTGAGCATCTCTCCGGGAAGGGACCTAATTAACTAATGTTATCACAGTAAAAGAAGTCTAAGAAATTGAATTTGTTATTATTTTCAATAAAAAATCAGCAGAATACGTTATCAATCCAGAGATGGGAGGTGATGAATTACTCTTCAGTTCAGTATTTTATTTTTCTTGACAATATTGTAAGTGCATAATTGTTTTTAAATGAAATTAAATAAAATTGTAGTTAAAATTAATTTTATTTCAATTAAGTGTATTTTTAAAATATTTTAAACTACTTAAAATTGTAAAAAAAAAAAAAAAAAAAAAAAAAAAAAAACCCCAAAACCTTCAAGAGGAAAATATGATCCGCTTAGTCCTTTTGCCTATGGAAGCAATTGGCTAACTGTTTAATTAGTCATATTAATAGCTAAATAGATATAGTTTTTAAATAAATAATATAATGACAACTTTTTATTAACTCAAAGCAACTGTTTATATTCTGGTGTGAGTTGCATGAAAGCTGGCTAATGAAGTTAACATGAGGTAGGGTTCAGGGTAAATGAGGCGGGACCCTTAAACTCAAAAGTTGAGCACTGGATGGACAATCTTTAAGGTGAATATTAACTTAAACTAACTCCAGTATGTCAGTACTCTAATTGTATTTAAGTACATTACTCCTACAGTACCAGTACATTTATATGTAAGGTTCTTTTACTAACCCTGCTCAAGTTTGGGCCCATTTAGGATGTTTTAACTGTTCAGTCCACCAGAGGGCAGGTCAGAGTGAAAAACACCAGGTAAAGTAAAGTGACCCCTTATAGTCACACGTGAACTTATCACACCGCAGCACTTAACCTTTTTTTTGCATTTAACCCATTCACCAAGTGAAGCAGTGGGCTGCCACCAAAGATGGGCGCCCGGAGAGAAGTGTGTGAGGACGGTACGTTGCTGAAGAGTACTTCAGTGGTGCCACTAATAGTCCTGGGAGGATTCGAAACCACAACCTTCTTATCACAGGGCCAACTTCCTAACCACCAGGCCGCCAGATGCCCCATGTCCACTCCGTGTCCAGCGTTAGAACATATGAAATTATGGTGCTTGACACACTGTTCTGGGTAAAGCTGGCAGATCCGTATCTAATTACAAATCATTGTCAAATCATTTATATAAACTCCATCACTGTGAAACAGCCTCGTTGGTGTCCCTCTGCAGAATACCGCAGCTGCAAGCTGCCCTATTAGGAACTGTGGTCCAAGGGTGGGTGCCCTGGCAAAAATACGTCAGACATTTTTATGTTTCACAATATTTATATCCTTAGAAGTTGGAATAGAACTTGTGGAAAAAACGTAGTGCCAAAAAGACCATAAAATGTCAAATACAGTGCTATTTCTAAGCATTTGCCTGTTTTAAGAAGGAACAGGATTAAAAATGAAATAGTTGACTGTCATCTGAACAGATACTCCATTACTATGCAGTTTATGCAGTTTCCATACACTGTGTTGTTTACAGGCCACCTCTAGTTGTCTTTTTATGGTCCCTGCAGTTGTTCAGTGCTCTGGAAGTACTGAAGATACCACTGATACATTTTTCACAGTGATAATAACAAATAACCACATAGACATCATGTTTTATTATCAGGTGCGTATGACTGGGCAAAGAAGACACTGGAGGATCATGCTGAAGACAAACGGTCTTACCTTTATTCCAAGGAGCAGCTGGAAAAGGCCAAAACCCACGATCAGCTCTGGAATGCAGCTCAGGTATGCCAGTAAGAAGACCAGAGCTCTTACTACACACTGGGTGACCAGTAAACCGATTACTTTATTAGAAACACTCACTCTGTGCTTCCACGCCACGATCAGTTTATTAGAAACATCTACCTTGTGTTTTTACATTTTTTTTTAGAAACACCTACCTTGGGCTTTCACTCACTGGCCACTTTATTAGAAACAGCCACCTTGTGTTCCACTCACTGGACACTTTATTAGAAACAGCCACCTTGTCCTTGTGTAGATGTACTGTAGTTCTGGTGAGATGAGGTGTTCCAGACTTTAAACATGCGTTTATGTGTCGTCCCACAGAGGCAGTTGCTGATAGAGGGAAAGATGCACGGGTTCCTCAGGATGTACTGGGCCAAGAAGATTCTGGAGTGGACTTCGTCCCCTAAGGAGGCTCTGTCCATCGCTATTTATCTGAATGACCACTACTCACTGGACGGCTGCGACCCCAATGGATACGTAGGTGAGTGATAGCAAGTGTGTCTACAGGATGTGGAGCCACCACACTTTGTCTCTGCACTCATCGTCCATTTTATTAACTCTACTTAGTCTACTGTAGTCCATCTGTTTCTCTACATCTTCTCTTAGGACTGCATTATCAGTGGTGGACCCCCACCAGACCACTGTTCAGGTGTTGGTTCATTCTCAGCATGGCAGTGACACTGACATAGTAGTTACCAGAATCAGAAAACTTTCTTGATCCCAGAGGAAACTGTTTATGCTACAACTGCACAGTCACACAGAGACACAGAAACAATATAAAATGTAGTATAAAGGCAAAATTGTCCAGAAAATTCTCTGACAGTGCTTTGAACTAAATACACTGTGCTATATACAATTGCTGTGGTTTGTAATAGAGGTGGATATAATAACTATAGGACCACCAGTGAGCACAGGTGTGTGTGTGTGCGCGCTGCACAAAGCGCATTATTATCGTCATTACTGGACTGAGATTAGTCCATTACATAAAAATAACCTATTCTGTATCCAAAAACTGAGCACTAATGAAGGACTAGAGGACAACCAGCACAAACTATACATCTGCAACGAGGACCAACAGGTTAAATGTGTCTAACAGAGTGGACTGTGATTGGACACAGTATTAAAACATTCCAGCTGTGTGTGTTCTACTCTGCACATACCCAGACGGACTAACATGCCACTAGCATGATCTATCACCCATTTGTGTTCACTGGTGGTCCTGTGGGGGTCCTGGCCACTGATGAACGGGGCAAAGTGGGCAAGATGAAGTTACTGTTTAAATACTGACATTAGTTTAACCCTTAGAATTCGAAGCATGTTCGTAAAATCTTGTAACAAATATAAACGGTGTAACCGTCTGATAACAAATATAAACAGTCTACTACATGCTGCTTCTTCGCTCGGCCACTCTCTGGACCCCCTCCCTCTGCAGGTTTTTCCCACCGACTTGTGGACGGGGACCATTCATAAAGTTCTCCTGGGCACAAAAATCTTATTTATTTATTTTTTTTCTTTTGTTTGTTAGAAATAAATGAACATTGTTAATTTTTGTTCTTTACGTTCATTTGCGTGTGATGCTGTTTTGAAAACCCCAGTAGTATTTATTATTATTGCTTATTTTAAAATTACAGTGACTTCTACGTGACACAGGAACACAAAACAAAGCTCAGCATGACGTCGGACACCTCGGGCATCGGTATAAACTGAGCTGCCGGCATGGATCAGTACGGCTCGTGTTGTAAAGGTTCATTTTAGGTAGTAAAATGAACCCTTACAACAGGATTAACATGAATGTTAGCTTTGGGATAAATCATTGTTTGCGGTTTGGCTGACCACATTTGGGGTGAACTAAATAATCAGGAGGGTCATGTTCTCCCTCTGTGTTTCCTCACAGGCTGCATGTGGTCCATCTGCGGCATTCACGACCAGGGCTGGGCCGAAAGGCCTGTTTTTGGCAAGGTGCGCTACATGAACTACGCCGGCTGCAAGCGCAAGTTTGACGTGGGTCAGTTTGAGAAGAGATACACGGTCAAAGGCTCCTGAGAGTGGAAACCACAGTTTCTGTCTCAAGATCTGTTACATTTCTTTTTCTGGTCTACGTCTATGTTGTTGTTCAACATTTGACCTCTTTTTAGCCTTTCAACTTTTTTTGTGTTTTTAATATCTGAGACCTGAAAGATGTATGACCGGTTCCAAAGGTTCTAAAGCGGAACCTATCTTAGAACACATTTGGCAGTAAACTAACAGGCTTGTCCAGCATAAAACTCTGCTCTGTCCTCAGGAATGGTTTGTGTTTATACGTGCCTTAATTTGTTAATGGGAGTTAAAGGGATGTTGTTTTAGTATCTTTTTTCAAAATACATTTTCCACTTTTCCTCTCTTCTGTGTCTTTATTCTCAGTTTAAAAAGTGCAACAGAAATTGTCGGGTTAAAAATATATGAAAAATGCATCAACAATTGAACAGTTATCAGTAATTGGTCTATTTTATAAATATTAACCCTTTTTTCATTTCGACTTTGTCCCTCAGAGTATGATTATGAGATTTTATATGTTGGAAAACAGACACTGCAAGAGAAGAGATATGGTCACTGCTTGGACATACAGTTTCAGCAGCTGTATAATTATTGGCATGCTTGGGAAAGATGAGTAAAAAGGATAAATAAAATAAAAATTTGACAAAAGTGTGCGTGTGTGTGTACACATGCTTATACAGCTCTGGAAAAAAAGACCATTGCAAAAACGTTCGGTTTCTTAGGTTTTATCTTTTATAGGTGGAAGTATTGAACTGAACAGCTTTGCCTTAGAGAACTGCTGACAATATTTCTCCTGATTTCCAAATAAAAGTATTGTTCTTTAAAGCATCATTTTAAAGGAAATGACAAAACATCAAAATAAGAGAAATGATGCAGCGTTT
>JBBJLS010072264.1:0-10508 GCA_037577275.1 Bryconaethiops microstoma
GTGTTTAATTGTGGTTTAATGGTGGGGTGGTGTTTGATGGTGGTTTAATGGTGGAGTGGTGTTTGAGAGTAGTGTTTAATTGTGGTTTAATGGTGGGGTGGTGTTTAATGGTGGTTTAATGGTGGAGTGGTGTTTGAGAGTAGTGTTTAATTGTGGTTTAATGGTGGAGAGGTGTTTAAGAGTAGTGTTTAATTGCGGTTTAATGGTGGGGTGGTGTTTGAGAGTGGTGTTTAATTGTGGTTTAATGGTGGGGTGGTGTTTGATGGTGGTTTAATGGTGGAGTGGTGTTTAAGAGTAGTATTTAATGGTGTGTAACTAAATGCACCTGTGTGTGTGCCTGTGTGTGTGTTGGGGTGGTTGTTATTGTCTGTGTATCCTGTAATCTACTTAAAGTGACAGAGCTGGAAGAGAGCCAGATGCTGGAAGTTTTCCTGCTGTTTACGTCAGCAGCAATACCGTTAAAGGTTACGCTTCACACACACATAAACTTTAACACATATATTACACACATTACACTTCATGTTACCTTGAACATCTCCTGAGTTGACACAGCGTAAATGTATTTATTGTAATCAATGACAAACGTGTGTGTCTGTCGGCTGTGGGCCGAGACTGACAGACCGACACTCTTTAACACACTGGGTTATTTCTGGCAGTGCCATCTCTCTGCACCAATGAAACCCTTCCCCCTCCTTTACTCAACACCAAAACACTGTGCCCACTCTTCTCTGTTTACATATTTATACTCAAGAGGCAGATGGTATTGCCAGACTTCCCCCGTGGTCACTCTATACAAAGCCTTAAGGAGCCCATATCCTGCATTCAGCCCAAAACAGTCGCTATTCATTTTGCATGACCATTTCCCAGTACTTTATATCTAATATCTTATAATAACACAGGCAGATTTGTTACAGGGCCTTTAATTCAGATACGTGAAAATGACCTGCTATTTTGTGCCTCATTCAAAACCAGTCCAGGCTGAAATATGTAACATGAACAGTCAAGGTGAACTGCTTGTTTTCACGACATCACAAAAGCAATTCACTCCAAATATGTTGTTTTTGCAGGTTGTGTTTTCATACTACTCTTATAGTTTTAAAAATGCAAAAAACGTTTTTTGTTTTTTTTTGTTCTGATATGAGCCCTAATTGTTTACATTATAAACTATTGGATAAATCTGGAAAGGTATTTATGAGCGGAGCGAGGCGTGCATCTCAACACACAATTTCTAAATTCTCTCTACGATGCACTCCACTTGAATCCTCTGTGTAAAATTGCCAAAGTCAGAGCGAGGGTGAAATTAAAGGGCCACATTTTTATTTAAGTTTCATAGATAGTTTACTTCTTCAATATTCCTCTGAAAGGAGTGTGCATAAAAAAAAAAACACTTTAAAACTCTAAACATTGCCTGGAAAACATCAGCAAAAACTACAGCTTTTGAGAACAGAACTCTCCTCACACAGGTACTGCTTGTTTTGATGTTTTTTGTCTAACTTTTTTGACAGAGTGGCAGGACGTTATTAGAGAATATGGTTACCGGGAATGGCTGAACTTGGTCGGCAGTATTTAGGTGTCCAAGTAACATCAACATGAATGCAGGACCCAAGGTTCTCCTGTAGAACATCACCCAGAGCATCACACTGCCTCCACCACTTAACCTTCTTCATGTAGTGCATACAGGACCATCTCTTCTCCAGGTAAACCACACACACACACACACACACACACACACACACACACACGCCCAGCCGACCTAATGATGTCGAAGAAAATGTGATCCATCAAACCAGGCCACCTTCTTCCATCACTGCATGGTCCAGTTCTGATGTCCACTATAGTAGCTTTTGTTTTGGGCAGGGGACAGCATGAGCATTCTGACCGGTCTGCAGCTACACAGCCCCATATGTACCAGGGGACATATGCATTCTGACCCTTTTTCATAACCAGTTTGAACTTTTTCAGCTACAGCTAACTTTTTTTGCTACAGTAGCTCAGCTGTGGGATCAGACAAGATGGGCCTGCCTTTGTGCTCCACACACACACACACACACACACACACACACATACGCACACACACACACACAAGATGTATGTATGGCCTAGTGGCCTATTTCAAACACTGTTTAAGACATGACAAAGAGTTCAATGTGTTGACTTGGCCTCTAAATTCCCCAGATCCTAATCTGGTCGAGCATCTGTGGGACGTGCTGGACTAACTAGTCCCACCTCACAGTTTACAGGACTTAAAGGATCTTGGTGCAGATACCACCGACCGATCAGAGGTCTTGTGGAGTTCAGGCTTCGATGGGTCAGATCTATTTTGGCAGCGAGACCTACACAATATTAGGCAGGGGGTTTTAATGTTGGGGCAGCTTCTGTTTTCAAAGTATGAAAGTACAATAATAAAAAAAGATTTAAAAAAAAAGAAGATTTGGTCAAACAACAAACTTTGCCTTAGTCATAGTTTACATGATTTCTCTTTCTTTTCAAATCCGATTAAAAGCTTTATGTTTAGGTGTGTATGTCTGTCCTGCTCGTGTTTGTATTTGCCACCTTTCTGCCCGTTTTCTACACGCAGGATTCTCGCCCCCCTGGCTCTGTGCTCTGAGAGAGTGCTGTGGTCTCGGATTGGGACGCGCCCCTCTCGTGTATACGTGCAGGACTGCACTCTCCTCCGCGCTGCATGCTGGGAGCCGGAGCAGCACTGACCTTGTGCATGCGGGAGCCCGTCCAGCTGCGCGCGAGACACTTTTCGAATTATTTAATTATCCACGCACGCGCATCTGACGTCTGACCGTCAGTCCTGAACTTTTGGTGCCACTGTGGACGCACAAAAACGGACTTAATTGAGAGTTTCTTTCTCTAGGCAGCAGCAGCGTGTCCTTATCTGAACGAGGGTCAGCTCAGCTGACCTCGGACCCTCACTGAGAGCTTCATCATATTTACTGAGACAACAGTCTGACCGATATAAACCTCTATTTATAGGAGGGAACGGCAAGAATCTTCTCTGCCAGAATCTGTAGGCTTCATCTCAGCACTGAATCAGACATCCAGCAGACCTGATATTACAGTCGTTTCAGCAGAAGTCCCGTCCTCTCAGTCCTGCTGTGGTCTCCTGCAGGCCACAGGGCCATTAAGTGTCCTGCAGAAAGACAGAGCTGAAAAAGTAGATACACAGATATGCACATTCAACGTTAAGTGAAATGGACCTCTGAATTCCTCCTGAGATAATAACTAGAAATTAGACTAAATTGACAAATACGCAAATGTAAATGAAATAAATACAATGTTTAAATTATAGACAATGTATCTGAATGATTACAATGGGGAATAAATGGATGGGCAAACTGACATTGTGCAAATGGTGAATGGTCGAGTCACGGAAATGTTTACTGCCATTTCAACCATCTGCACAGTAGGCAGTGAAAGCTTCCTCCATGGTTTCATGATGTAACACAGCAAATTAAAAAACCATACGACTACACAAACCATGTAATTTACAGTAAAAAAAAAAATGCACAAGGCATTATGATATGTGGAGTTTTATGGAATGTGAAAGGCTGTTTAGAGAATGTGAGGCAAGTCCTGGTTGAGGAGCCGTATGACCTGAGCTGCTGTATGACCTGAGGTGGAACGAGAGTTCCGCAAGTGGAACAGATAGTTGTTGGGATGGAAGAGTCTCTGATGATCTGGATTGGTCTGTTTTTACAGTGTCTCGTGTAGATGTTCTGCAGGAGGACAGAGCAGGTGTGGTGCAGCGTTCACCTGTTCTGATCACTCCCTTTAGGGTTTTGGGGTCTTGTGCAGAGCAGTGTCCTAACCACGAAGTGATGCTCATGGTCATGATGCTCTCGACAGCAGCTGTTTAGAGGAGAGACCCTAAGAGAGAGCCTAAACCTCCTAAGCTGTCTCAAATGGTAAAGACACTGCCTTGCCTTAGTGACCGGTATATGTATGCTGTGACCAGATAAAGTCCTTGGAGTTCTGAATGCAAAGGTACTTAAAGGTGCTCACTGTTTTCGTTTATGTACATTTGTGTTTCTTTTACACTTGTGCACTTCTGAGGTTGCAGTACCATCAAAAAGTGACCACAAGTAGGTATTTTGTTTAAAAGAAGGAATGGCAGCTCTAAAATCATTGGCTTATGGGCTGCTGACAGCTGCAGCCTTTTCAAACACAAGAGGCATGCTACGCTCTACTTGCCATATGATCGCTTTGACTGAATGTTGTGAACTGAGAGACTGGTGTGGAGCACGAACACACTGCATAATGTCATTAGAAAGCCAGTATTGAACACCTTATGGTGTTTGTATTCCTGACCCTTACTTTTGATCACGCATTCATTCACCCCTTCATAGCTCTGTAATGGTTATAAAGCTATAATGATTCTAGCGTCCATGCTCTGGACTCTGAGGGGAGCTTGTTTTTTTATAACTGTCACGTTCCTCCATATCTCCCGAATGAGGGCAGACGCAAATGCAGACTCCAATGGTCATGATCTTTTATTTAATCAAAACAAAACAGGCACGAGAGCCAGAAACCAAAAACTCAGGACTATAACAAAAGAGATAGCAGAACATACAAACTAAACTAAGCATGATGGTTGACCAGCAACCTAAACAGAAGCACAACCCCTTTAAATACACGTAACACAAAATCCAACAACCAATAACACAAACACTTAACTCTAAACACCACCCAGCTGTGACTAATACTAAACATGAAAACCCATCACCACTTCAAAATAAAAGATCCCAAAAACAAAACTGAAATCTTGGTGGCCTCTAGCGGCCGCATACCGGGACATAACATTTAACAAACTAGATACACCGTGAATGCCCTGTAGTGTCAAATAGCTTTGGTTTTATATTTGATTTGATTACAATAATGTTTAAGTTGAGAGTTACAGAAATATTTGAACGATAACACAGTTGTGTTAAACAGCTGTGTTAAAGGGACACTGCTGTTAAAAAGCTCCTTATTTATTTAAAGTGTTTGCAAACCAAATATTACTGCACTTTTGTTCATATAGCAGTACTTTTAAAATAAAAGTGCACAATACACTACTTTTGAATTCTTTATTGCATTAATACATATACAGTATATATAGATACAGTATATACACAGCTTTGAAAAAAAGAAACCACTGCAAAAAATGTTCAGTTTCTCAGGTTTTATCTTTTATAGATGAAAATCTTTGCCTTAGTTTTTAAAAACTGCTGACAATATGTCTCCTAATTTCCAAATAAAAATATTGTTCTTAAAAGCATAATTTTAAAGGAAATGACAAAACATCAAAAAAAGAGAAATGATGCAGTATTTACAGAACTTGACAACTTTAAAGAAAACATATCTCTTGTTCACTCTTAAACAAAATGGCAATAATCACCTTTGACGTACTTCTAGTAGTGTTTTACCATCCAACTGGTCTCATTGCGAGAGAAGAGTGTTGATTACAGCAGTGTTTTTATGCTTAAGATGTGATTCCGGTGTTCACTAATCAGTACCTCATAAAGCAGAATGAGGTGCTTGTGTAGGAATTTAACAGACACTGGCATGGAATGGTTGTCACATTCAGAGATGCTGATTTAAAAATAAATTGCAGCGGTCTCATTTTTTTCCAGAGCTATACATAGATATACATCTGCATTCCGTTGTCAGTGATGATGTGATTACTGTCGTTAAGTAAATAAAATGTGTCGGGATTTCTTTCATGTCAGTTTTATTTGCAGTGTTTTGAAGCTGATTTACAGAAGTGCTGGTACCCTCCACTGAGTAAACCCGGGTGATAATGGCTAATCTATCAGGTGTCATGTGAGGCGCAGAAGGTTTCCTGTGTTTTGTTTAAAAAGGCTGAACCAATCTGCTCATTAAAGATAGAAAACAGCTTACAGGAACTGCATGAGAGAAAATAACAGGAAAAAGAATTTCCTTTTAAGAAATGGAGACCTTTATTCAAAAGATGATTTAAAAGATTCCTTTTTTCTGTGGACCATAAAAGATTAGTTTTCAAACAAATTAATACATTTACTACCACTACTACTGCTACTACTAATAATACACATCAAAACACCACCTCAAACACATTTTAGTGATGGTCTATTTGTCTGCATGTTCCATGGTAAAATTTTCCAAAATACTAATATGGAACTAATTTATTTATTCAGTGAACAAAAGAGCTTTTTTAAAAACTTTGCTTGATGGGTGAGAACTTCCCCTGAACATCAGAACTGCCGAGACCCTCACTGTCTTCAAATGGAGACGGAAGACTCTCCCTGAGCACTGATGTGAACATCTACATCTCATTACCTAACTTAATGCAAGCTTCAAAAATAACAGAAAGATTGTCTATTGTGTGATCTGAGAAGGTTCTGGTGGTTCCTCTCTGTGTGATCTGAGAAGGTTCTGGTGGTTCTTCTCTGTGTGATCTGAGAAGGTTCTGGTGGTTCTTCTCTGTGTGATCTGAGAAGGTCCTGGTTATTCCTCTTTGTGTGATTTGAGAGGGTCCTCATGGTTTCCCTCTGTGTGATCTGAGTGGGTTCTGGTGGAGGATTAACTTCGTCTCTGGTCGAATTTTAGTCCACTAGCAACTCTTAATGTAAGCCTGGGTTTACTGGTGTGAGGGATATGTTTTTTGTTCGTAGACTATAAAACTTCCACAAACATCACTCTGAATAAGAGTGTCGCCAAAAGCTGTAAATATAGATGTAAAACAAAAAGTCTAAAAAAATGAACCAATTTGTATGTATGAGGGAGATGTGGACTTCTCTCGCTGTTTACTTTGAGGGTCTGACTCTCAGCAGGGTGTTAAAACTAACGCTGCCTTTCAGAGTCTGTGCTTTATCCAGGCAAGATCTCACTGTCAGCTCATCTTCAAAAACATCACAGCCAAAATGGATATAATAACAGATCTGATTTTCTGGCTCCTAAACAGTAATATAAATGTAATTAAACAACATTTCTGAAACAGTCTCCAGGGTGAATGCTAAGAAATGTCTGTCCAGTTGCTAAAAGATGTTCTTCTGTTTAACTACATTAAAAATCTGTGTTTTGGTTGTGATTTGTGCATTTAGAGTTTATATTTCCCGCTTGAGCTTCATGCTTTTGAATTTATGTGTCTCTGGTTTAACTTTAGGATAAAAGAAGAGTCCTGAACACACTTCCTTCACCTCAACGCAGATTAAAACAGGAAAGAAAGTACAAATAAAGGCGGTTGTTATTCATTTACTCGATTCAGATGCTTGCATGATCTTACAAAAAATGTGTCTATACATCATAATATCTATTTATTTATCTATGTATCTCTCTATGTATCTGTCTATCTATCTATCTATGCAGTACTGTACAGTACTTTGGTATCTGCAAAAATAACATTAATATCTCTAAATATACTAAATAAAAATGGAAATTACATTATACAGTTAATAGTGATTTTCTGTAGTTTCAGGCATTGAGGGGAAATCTGGAACCGAACCTGTGTACTCCTCACCAACTACTTCTTTTTTTTTACTAACAAAACAAATCTTGATGCTTTTTTACTGCTTGTTTGGATTTATTCAACTGTCTACTAGAAAGACCTTATCGCACGTGTTTTAGTCCGGTTCTTCTTGATCTAATATTTTAATCAATTCAATGGATGGCTTTCGTTGATGCGCTGTATGCGTGAACCTTGGTAAACACCTGTTTCTCCAATGTTTCTTCTGAATTCAAGGCCATCTCTGGGGAGCCTCTACTGTTCTGGGAAGGTTGCACTGGATGTTGGAACATTGCTGTGAGGATTTGATTTCAGTAACAAGAGCTGTGATGAGGTCAGGTGCGGATGCTGAGTGATTAGTCTCTCCAGCTCACCCTAAAGGAACAGCAGGGAAACCCAGCGGCCCAGAGAACACAGTTCTGCTGCTCCACTGCCCAGAGCTGGAGGGCTTCAGGGCCTTGTTGCTGACCTTTAGGACTGGGCTTCATGACTTTAGGGTCATGTGTGGCAGCTCCAGAGTGTCTGTGGAAATCATACAAGCTTCTGGTTTATATTTAAACGTGTGATGTCTGGATACATTGTGGAGATCCCACTTCATATATCAAATGAAGTTCTATTTGTCATTACTTCTGCAACAATCCTATGATATGCAGTATCACTACCTACGTCACTATGAAGTGTAATAACAGACTGAGTATAGACAACAACTCCAAACCACTATTTGTGTTAACTGGTAAACCACTTCAGCAGTAATTTTATACATTTCTCTGTTGTATTTATATCCACCTCTCTTACTGACCACAGCGTTTTGTGAATATAGTCTGTTGTATTTAGTACAGAGTCTTTTCTGGAAAGGTTTTTTTTTTTTGACTGTATTTATGTTGTTTTTGTCTCTGAGTCTCTGTCTGTCTGTGGAGTCGTAACAGGCAATTTCCTCTAGGATCAAAAAAGTTTTCTGATTCTGATTTTTGGGCGTCACTCTTTACTACACAACTGTGTACCCCATCAAAACAGTTTAAACAGCCCTAATGTTCCAATGTTCTAAGTGAGCTTCTTTCACATTGTGCCAGGACAAGTTAGCCTAGATAATTCTACTGCAGTACCTTTTAAAAACTGTGTTTATATAGCACAAAAATAAACAAACAAACAAACAAACAAACAAACAAACAAGAATGGGTTCCCTGAGCTGACACCATAGGAGAATCCCTTCTGGTTCCAGAAAGAACCTTTTAGCTGTGATGGTCTTGTTTTTGTAGGTAATAATTGTTTGTTCTTCACAAAACAATTTTCACAAAAAAAAAAGAAAAAAAAGTTGACTTTTTTAGAATGTCTTTTAAATAAATTAGGAAAGGTTCTTTGTAACAATATCATAGTAGAACCCCCTTTGGTTCCATAAAGAACCTTTTAACAGAGTTTTTTTCGTTATTCTTCAAAGAACAGACAAACAAAAAACAAACTTGCTTCAAAGTACGAACATAAACAAAGAAACTTTTTGGAAGTTTAAGGAACCTTAACATTGTGAAAAGCGTCCAATTCAATTCCAGGTTTTTTTTCCCCCAAGAACTGTAAGTCCCTTTATGAACCTTTATGTAAAACGTATTTCTCTCTTTCCGTGTGACTCGCATTGTCAATACTGACTTTTGACCTTCGAATAAGCCGACTGCCTCTCTCTCTTTCTCTCTCTCTCACACACACACACACACTCACTCGGGCAGGAAATGGTTGGTGAGGGTTGTGTTTTTCACGTTTCTGCTGACTCACTCATGTTGTGTCAGGCTTGTTTTTCTTTCTCTCTAAAGTGATTGTAACGATAATATCTTTGTGAAATATTGTTATGCCGATAACTGCAACAGCAATTGTAGTATTAATTAAGATAACGGACAAATACGCGTCGCTCTTAGATGTTCATTCTTTGTGTGGCGTTGTTATGGCAACGGAGCTCTGCAAAGCTGTACCTGTTCTTACTGTGTACTTTTGTGCACTGATAATTAGGTAAAAGTGAATCTTGACTAAAGATTTTAATTGATCTTAATTAATAAATATATATGAAAGTTGCTGACATAAATAAGACTGAGCACAGATTCAAATCAGTTTTTTTATCCAGATGTTCTGCAATATTCTGCATTTTTCCTCATGTTTTCTTTTCCTGATTCATTTTACAAGGCCGTTCTCGGGTAAATAAATACAATTCAAGTATCCATATCATGGCAGAACTCATTTTTCTTGCTTTTTTAAATGCGTGAACATTATATAATGTTCACCGCTTGGCCTATTCAGTCCACAGCTCAATACTATGCTGCAAAAGATGCCCGTTTTCAATTAACTGGTTTTGTGATGTCATGACAAAAACAACACATTTACATATGTTTGCCTATTCAGCAGATTATCCCCGCCCATTCAGGCCGACGTTATAAGGGGAGTTTCAGTCCAGACTGCTTTTTGAATGTGGCACAGAACAAGGCCACCACCCAGAGAACCAGAATGAGAGAGGAAGGAGATTAGGGTGTGTGGTCAGGGGTAACAGTAGTCAGTTTTATCTGTATGCTGTCCTCTGTTGTGCAAATCTTGGGCCCCCCTCATTTCTTCATATTTTGGTTTGAATGACGTTGTTGGTGGAAAAATACTGTTTGATGCACGTACCATTTGATGCCTAAATCTTTGGTATATTAAGTAATCTAAATCAAAGAAATGTGAACAAATGTTTTACTGCTACAGGCTGCAAAATGCCTAAAGATACAAGGTGCCTGGCTTAGCATTCAGCACCACCAGTATACTGATCACCGCCTGATCATCTGGAATCATGTGCAACTGTTTCTTTACTGGGTCAGGTCTTAAGTTAGATGTGCTTTGTTACGCTTGAATGGTTCATATGTAGGTCACTGTGTGGCTTAACAAACAAAAAACAATCCTCTGGAACTGGTCAGGTTCAGGGACTGGACTGAAAATGAGAGGCTTTAAAAGTCCTTCAGGAAGCCTGGAGAACTGTTCCTCAAGACTACATTAAAAATACAAGAAAGTCTGGATCTTTGGAAGC
>JBBJLS010072265.1:0-10508 GCA_037577275.1 Bryconaethiops microstoma
CTCTCTCTCTCTCTCTCTCTCTCTCTCTCTCTCTCTCTCTCTCTCTCTCTCTCTCTCTCTCTCTCTCTCTCTCTTAGACACACACAAGGAACATTATTATCCCTGTATTGTTTTTCTTTTTGCCGAAGTTTATCTGAATACGTTCTCTGTTCATCAGTGTGTTCAACAATATAAAATTTGTGATTTCAGATCAATGTACAAAATGAATTAAATAACCCACTCCTCAGCCACATTTCCAGTAATGTAAAAGTAACTAAGAAGGCATAAAATATTAAATAACTTTAGAGGTGTTCAGAATGATGTAGATGGTTCTAGGCACCACAATGGAATGCCATAGAACAGTGGTGCCAATGTTTTTGTCTTGGAAGGCCGAAGTTTGTGCAGTGCAGCGAGAGTCGGATAGCAAAACAGTTCTGAACCAAAAACAGCGTTCATAAGGTTACACAACATCTACATACAGGCCTGATTCAAGTTACATAAACCGATAAAGACATTTATGATGGATTAACACTTCCTGTTTATGGCCACTGACACTTAAGCCTTTTGAAAGTTTATGTAGGTTTATGTCGGGTTTGTTGGGAAAGGCTTATGTAGGGGTCATACAGCCTTACAAATGATAAAGTGCAACCAAAATAAAGAAACGTAAGTTATTCATTCATTTTCTATGACCACTTAATCCTTACTAGGGTCGAGGGTACCCGGAGCCTATCCCGGGGCCAACAGGCCAGGACCCAGATTCAAACCTCCAACCCTGGAGATGTGAGGCAATGGCGCTACCCGCTGCACCACCGCGGAGACCCAACTTAAGTTATTATTGCATACAAATTGAAAAAATAATCAATAAAAACTGATTGGACCAGCAATTCCCAACTTTACAGCAGTGATGTGCGCCAATGATAATTTGTATTCAGTTGACATGCTCTGCTGTCCGTGAGCAATATTAGAAGATAGAGGACATTCTCTCGTCCTTATCTTAGCAGCGTGCGACTGGCGGGTGACCTTGTTTGTGGACACAGCACCGCTGTGGTAGTGACCACATTGGGGGCCGTCACAATCCATCTTCGGCTAATTGCGACGCTAGAAAACTTGATGACGGGTACGGATAGGCCCTAATGACATGTGGGCTGCTGAAAATACTTGCTCCTAATGAATCGTATCGGCCCTGGCAGGCTTACACGTCAAGTAATTAAGCAGAACCTCACACCAGTCGCGGCCCTTTTGCCGTCCTGGAGCACGATGGGGGAAAATTGCTTTAGCAAGCTAGCGGTAAGCTTGGACCCCATCGCTAGCGTCACTTATTAAAGTGTCAGCTTTGATGAATGGTTCCAAACGAGCGTTTCTCCACACCAGGGCTTTCTCCAGGCGCTCTCTTCAGCCGCCGCTATCTGCTGATCACCTGCAGGGAAGAGGTGAAGGAGGCCGCTAGCCGGAGCGCTGTTCATGCTAATTCACAACACTCCCCTTCATTAGAAATGCCAGGACAGGAGGAGGGCGTCAAAACCTGCTCAAGGTCACAATGCTTCCTGCTTCAAGTCTTGCTTCTGTCGTGGATTTGAAAAGGTTCAACAGAGAATGTAACCAAAATCATTGAGGTGAACAACATTAACATCATTTAACTGACATCTGTCAGACCTACATTCAGAATTATAAACGCTTTCATAAACGCTGAGCTCAACAGAAGACCTGCAGTGATCAGTCAGGGATAAAAGTGCTCCAGAAAGCTCCACAGTGTTGGTATGGTGCATGTTGTCATTCTGACAAATTGCAGTCAATACATGTAAAGTCGCTATGTATTCAGAATACAAAAATGAATCTGTATTCGGCCTACAAGGCAGTGTTAAGAATACAGAAACTTTTTTTTAAAATAAGAGAATGCTTTTATTATACATCTGTTGCTATATTTTAAGATGCTTGTTTTTTTGTTGTTTGTTTTGTCTTTGTTTTAAATCTTCACATGCACACTTTTGCCTAATATAAAGCATTGGTAAATTGTTGGCACTTGCAACCATGACCTACTGTGATGTTTCACATCATGGAAATATGAGCAGCATTTTTCCAACTTTTAAACGAAAAGTGGAAAATCATTTGCTGTTGAATGCCAGTAATATCTGTCAGTAACAAAGACTGTCAGCATTGAAGGTTTTAACTTCTGATTTAAAAAAACGTCTAGAGGTAAGCAATGCTTTCAAGTTAAAACTCAGCCAAGCTTGGGTTAGCTTCAAACTTAGCTAGCATTTTAGCTTTCCTGCTTCCATGGTGGTATATATTAATGTGGGCTGTTTCACAAATATAGTGTTGCTTTTATGGGGTAGCTGGTAGCCTAATGGCTAGGCTGCTGGTTCGATACCCAGGACTCCCAGTGGCACCACTGAGGTGACCAGATTTGAGCCTGAGCATGTCCTCTTTTGCCTGGGTATGTCCTCTTTTGCCTGGGTATGTCCTCTTTTTTTCTGGAGACCTCTAAAACCCAGTCAGGGTTTTAGAATTGTCCGGGATTTTGAGCTGATCCGAGAGAAAAGCAATATCTGCAGTCCAAAATGACAAAACGCTGTTGTAAATTTACTGACGATTTACAAAAAAATACACCCGCTGTCGTTGACATATTTGTATAAACCCCCCCTCACAACTTATCTCTCGGATCCACCAGCGTGAGTGAAAGTGAATAGGCGTGTAGGATAGTAAGTAGTTTATGAGAGATGCCCATGATGTGACGAATGTTTAGGCTGCTCAAAATCCTGGACAATTCTAAAACCCCGGCCGAGTTTTAGAGGTCTCCAGGTCTCAAAAAGAGGATGTGACTGGGGAAAAGAGGACGTCTGGTCACCCTACCTTAAACAAGGTATAGTCCCCACACACTGCTCCCCGGGCGTTGTGTTCCTGGCTGCCCGCTGCTTCACTTGGTGAATGGGTGAAATACAGAGAAAGAATTTTGTGCTGTTCACACTGTATGCTGTGTTGTGTTCACATATGACAAATGATCACTTTACATTTACTTTGCACTTTTACTTTACACTTTTACATCATCTTGATTACATCATCTTTCGTTTGATTTTCATCATTTTAGGGCTGAATAACTGTTTAAGCATAGACGTCATGTGACTTAAATTTGTTTTAAACAGCTTGCGGTCATAAAGTAAAAGCAAGTTTGTCCTTCAAGTGTATCTAGTCAATTCATGTTGATATTTTTTCATGCTGATATGAAAAAGTAAATGACAAATTCACCACTCAAATTCAAGTACAGCAAAAAGAATACAAACAGGCAATCACACAGCACAGCTGTTTTACACAAAAATGTATTTTAAATGTATTCTAAAAGTATCCTGAATAGTATACTTTTTATGCACTGTAACAAAATACACTACTGAATGTGTTCAGTGTTCAGCCATCACTACTTTTTCAAAGTGTTTTGTTCAAGCTTAATTGCGGTGCACTATAGGAATTAGGGTAGAATTTGCATTATTGTGCTGAGTCAGGTAAGAACAAAAGTGCTACATATTGCTTGTGCTATATTATTCATACAATCTGGCAAGTTTCAATACAAAACAGTAGAGTTTGATATTTGATATCTATATTGCCTCAAAATGCCCTAGAATTCTCTATAATGATGAAAAAACACACATGGTCAGTCCCACAAATGGCATAATACAATAGAAAACAAAGGTGGTGATGAACTATAGTCATTCTGACAAATTGCAAACCCTACAGGAAAAGTAGGGGGCGATATGGCTTCTACTGCTGTATGATAAAAGAAGATATGTAAAGGATGGTGGCGCCATGCGAGAGGAGACGGCAGAAAAAAAAAAAAGGTAGATTATTACTTATTAAAATAATCATTAGTTGCAGGCCTACTGGTGTGCTCAGCAAAGTGAGAGGAAATCGCACATGGTTTGATGGTTTCATTAATTGATTAAAAGTTTCTAGCACAATTGATTACAGTAATAATCGTTAGTTGTGGCTTTCCTGAGGTTCTGGGCAAAGTGAGAGAAAAGGAAGATTTGACTGATAAATTAATCGAATATTAGTCATTAGTTGCAGCCATTTGACACAGTGACTTCTGATTTCAGACCAGACGCTGCAGGATAAAGCCATGCAGGTTGTAGTACTATGCAGCAGTGAGAGTGTATGGTCTCGCCTTGTGTGTGTGTGTGTGTGTGTCGTGTGTAAAACGTGCTCTCAAGTTTGCCCTGCCTGCTAATTGCTGCTGCTGAGTTATAAATAGCAGCCGCACCAGCATGGCCAGGTTTCTTTGTTCCTCGTGCCTGTTTTCAGTTTGCCTCCAGTATTTCCATGCGCGCGGTTCTCTAAAATAGCCGCCACTGAGTTGGAGTGGATCCCTGTCTGCCTGCGGCACTATAAATAGCGCCTGTCATATTTTTTTCTTCCGTGTGTAGAGTGCATGCAGTGGAACCAAATATGTATTAATATCCACCACAGTCGTGAGGAGCATGAGATCACGCATGCTGCGTGGACTGGCGGCGGGGGAGGAGGTATGGTGTACTGGTCATTATAGGTCATCTCATACACCCAGCAGGCTGATCTGAGACTCCTACAGCTTATCTCATGTCTACATGTGTTTTAAACCCTTCTACCAAAAATGTACTTGACCATCCAGAACCTGTTTGGTGAGCTTTTCTTCTACTTGCACTGGAGCTACAAGACTCAACTGTGCTAAATCAATACACACTTGCTTTAAACTGTGCTGAGTAACTCGAACAGACAAAAGCATGGAGAAACTTCGGGCTTCAAGATTGTGTCAGCAGTCTCACTGATGTTCAAGTTTCACTTTAATTATTATGTTTTTTATAGCTGTTTTTGAAATATGTACCAGGTTCCAACATCAAAACGTCTGTTAATATCCCCCGCGGCGCACTTGTATATACGTTTTTGATTGGTTGATCAGAGGCTCGATTTTTGTGGTCGAGTCGTCTCTGGAATATATGGGAGAGAGACGACGACCAAGTCAGCTTTAAAATGTGTGTCGGAAAGAGAGTCTGTGACGTCACGGGTAAGGAAGCCGGAAAAGGACAAAACACAAAAAAACTCAAACGTAAAGAAATAAATGTCTAGCAAAAACTCACAGCAGTGTCTTGAAGACTCATAAACAGACTTCAAGACACTAAAGCTTAGGTCAGTTATAATAAAAAGACACACATCACTGTTTGTTGTAGTTTAATTATAAGTAATCAGGCCGGGAATGCACGTTCAACAGCCACCCCCTCCATCCCCCCCCCCCCCATCACCCCTGCACCCCCCCATCCCCCCCTGCCCCCCCGCCCCCAGTGGTGCAGTGCCAAAATGCCAGCCTCTGTCCAAACTTTTTTTTTGTCCATAAAACCAAACACAGGTTTTATAGCAACCATGTAATAACATTTCTCACGGAAATGCATTCAGTTTTTGGCCGTGCTACATACTCATCTATACTCATACCATAGTGTGCCAAGAGAAACCACATAAGCAAGTCTACTTGAGCTTGAGTGATGATTCAGGCATGCGTTTTAAACGATGCCAGCTGGTGCACCTAAGCTTCCATTCCTGGTAAGTTACGTTAGCCTCTTAGCTCCGGTGTAAATCTGGTGTCGAGTGACTCCTTACACGTTGCTGACTGATTATTGCTGAACATGCTGCATGTAAAAGAGAGCAGTAGAGAGTTTGAAATGTGTGTTAATATCATACAGATCATGAATCATCGCCAAGATGACTTTTGATCTGGAATTTGTTTTGAAAATCGTGTAATCAAGTAATTGCGGCAGCCCCAACATCCTGCTTTGTCCAATACGCCCCAGGATTGCCTTTCCTGCAGCCTCAGTGTCCGGCCCGCCAGCTAAACAAAGAGGTGCGACAACAAAACCGCAGGGCTGGCGTTTAAGGCCACTGACTCACTCTAATATTAGCAGCCCATCGAGCACGGCTCCGGCCTGGCTCCGGTGTCCATCCCCTCTGACTCCAGCCATTAATCAAACCCTCTGTAGTCACAGGAGCAGAACACACACTCACTACAGACACACACACACACACACACACACACAC
This sequence comes from Bryconaethiops microstoma, assembly GCA_037577275.1. NCBI lineage: Eukaryota > Metazoa > Chordata > Actinopteri > Characiformes > Alestidae > Bryconaethiops > Bryconaethiops microstoma. The sequence goes on from JBBJLS010072265.1 coordinate 6,028, forward strand.
ACACTCCCTACAGACACACACACACACACACGCACGCAGCCCCCCAGGGCCCAGGACCACGCATTGACACGGCCAAGCAACTTCTAACATATTAGCAGGAGAAGAGCAGACTGAACAATGGAATGAACTGCATTTATGTCGCAACTGATATTACTGAGCAAGGAGATTAACAACGTATTAATGTGTGAAAGTGTGTTGAAGTGTGTTATTACTACTATTAATGACACTTTTCCGGCCAATTTTGGTTACTACTTTATATTTTTTACACAAGTCCAGTTAATTGAGTCCCTGCAAGTAAAAGTTTTATTTCTAATGCTGCAATATGACATACAAGCACATGCCTTAAACCAAATATTTCAAAGACATACTCAAGTACTTTATAACCTGATCTGCAGCTGGGCGGGCCAAGACTTATGCATGATACTGTATACACACACACACACACACACACACACACATATATATATATATATACTCATGGTGCAATACTCATCATTCTGGCCTAGTGGGTAGGATACTTGCCTCTGGACCAAGAGGTCATAGGTTTGAATCCTACCTTCAGCACCACCACTGGGTTCCTGAGCAAGACCCTTAACCATGAGTTGCTCCAGGGAGACTGTCACCTGTTAGAGAATGGAAGTTGCTTTTGATAAATGCTGTAAATGTAAAGTTGGAAGTATGGCGTTGTCCAAAATGTCTGCTGAAGCATTAAGGCCTAGCCCAAACCCTGAAAAACAGGTGTCCCAATACTTTTGTCCATGTTGTGTAGATTCTTCTTCAGAAACCATAAAAAAAAATGGTTTGTCAGATCAACCTAAACATTATTTTATGTGCTAAAAAGCAACTGAATTCAAATCCATTCTTTTTTCGGGCTTCTTTCTGGCTCTTTATCTTCTGCTTGAAGCCGATTTCACCTCAGATTGCCTGGACACACGGATTATCAAATGATTTCATAGTCAGGTGACAATAAACTGTACTTTTGTATTTTTGTGCACCCCAGAAAATTACTGCTATGAAAGAGTCTGCTACCATTTACTGTCTGGAAGCATTTTGAAAAATAGCAATTCGTGGTCCGCTAGCAGGCAAAGACCTCAGCCACTCTGTCATTCCTCTATCGAGAGTGTCTTTAGATGTGTTTCACACACCAGCTGAAACTCCTGCAGAGGAAAAGGCCTGCTGGGCAAGGGGGAAATGAAACAAGGGACTTTTTAGAGAGCTGTTTTGACCCACGGGCTCAAATGAGCTCCGTGGAGAGTCTTCTGAAATTTTTCCTGCTATTTTTCAAAGCTGCGATCTTATTTTGTTTTCCACCAGAGGAACCAATCCAGGAGGAAGAAGAGAGAGACGAGGAACCAGAGGTGCTTTTGAAAAAAGACGAGGCTGAGAAAGAAGGTACAGACACACCGATACCAGTCATTAAGAACATGAAGTCACCAAATACCTGTTAATTACGTTATGGGATGAACTAGTCAACTGGAACACAAGGCAGCATCTTATAAAATGCATTTATTCCAAAAAATGCAACAATTTATCTAAATGTTAAAATGTGAGTTCACTGAACATGAACAAAACATCAAATACTAATAAACAATATGTTTTTTTAACTTAAAATTTTGTCAACCAGGGTTTTTAGTGTTACAAAAGATATGAGTGTAACATGGAAGCTAATTAACAAAAACTAACAAAAGCACATGGAATGCTGGAAAGCTCCGTCCCATCAAAGCTCCGCCCCATCATTACTATACTTACTGTATGCTTTTCAAATAACAGCCAATGACTTTTAACAGCAGTCATCTGTCCATTTCAGTCAATGACATTCAGTTTAAGCTTCCTCTCATTACCTTTAAAGCTCTTCATGGTTCTCCGTCCCACCTTCTCAATGAATTGTTTCACTCCTACCTGTTCTTTATGTTCATCTGGTACCGGATTATTCAATGTCCTCAAATTTTGACTTTCTTCAGTGGGTGGTAGATCTTTTACTTCTGTGGCTCCTAAAGAATGGAATTCCTTCCCACAGAATATTCACAATGCTTCATCTTTCACTTCCTTCAAAACCCAATTAAAAACGTATCTTTTCCCTCAGTGTTACGCCTCTATTTGATCTTTCCTGCTACTCTACTCTGCGTTCTGTAATTTTTCTCTACTACTGTCTGTTAAATGCTGTTACTTGATCTATGTCTAAACTATTTGTAAAGCAACCTTGAATTTGAGAAAGGCACTATAGAAATATAGAAAATGATTATTTTTATCATACCGATGAAATAATGTTAAGTGAGACTTGCCGCCTGAAGTAAATATGTGAATATTTTGGATGTTCAAAAGTATTCAGATGCCGATTTTAGTGGCAAGTGAACTTAGCTGCCTTGAGGTTCACCGATTGTGGAATCAACTGGACGAGCACAGCTTGTACAACTTCCCTAGAAAAGCAGTACGTGTAGAACAATTGCGCTCTCTGGAGCGATGGAGCTCCATTTCATACCTTTGGGATGAGCTGGAGTGGTGTTTATGATCCATGGAGCATCCAACGTCAGCACCTGACCTCACTAATGCTCTCCTGGCTAAATGCAATCAGGCCTTTACGGCAATCTTCCAACATCTCCCAGAAAGTCTTGCCAGCAGCCTTCATAAAAACCCACGGCAAATACATCCCTACTAATAATGTCGATTTCGCGAGGCGGCATTATAAGATCGGGTGTTTGACTAAGTTTTGGATGTACATTGCACATAAATGTAATCACTTCTATTAGTTTAGTGTACCAGGTCTAATGCTACAGTACACTATGTACAGCAGGACTGTGCATTACCCAGACTGATTAATTCAGTAGACATCGATTCTCTTATATAATAAGGCTGAAAGCACTGCTGACTTGGGATTTGGCTTCCAGCCGCCAACAATTTTTGCCATCATGTACGTCGCCATTCTGTTTAAATAGAAGACTTGCTTGATTAGAATTTAAACCATGATCTAATCCAAGATCTAACACGAACAGATAAAAGGAGCCATTAGGGATATAGTGGGCAAATAGTGTAGATGGTGCTCTGGCCAATCTCTGTGAGAAAACTACTGTAAAAGCTCTGTTCACTTATAATCTTAGGGCGCATCGTATCTGGGCTTATCTTGGTGCTTTTCAGCTGTTTTTTTGTTTTTTTGTTTTTTTCACCAAAGTTACAGTCTAAATTTCGCCTTTAAACAAACTTGCATGTTCTGAACTATGTTTTTCAAGTTCCCGCTGATTTTAATCAAGATTTGGAGGACACTGTTTTAAAGCAAATCAGATAACAAAACGTATTTTACCAAAGGTCAGTAAGAAAAAGGGGGAAAAAAAGAGGTTTAATAACAGAAATCCTGCTCTCAGCTGCAGGGCTTAGCGAGACCGGCGGCATTAGCATTTTCGGCACAGAGCATTTAAATACAATCTCTCTGCAAATCTCCGAGAGCGCACGGGCAACAGCCTCGAACCAGATCCCGGCGCGCAGATACACGCACATGCATTGCACTTTAATATTTCCAAATTTTGGAGACACAGTCCTCGAACGGCGCCACTCATCTCCTGCTCTATCTGCTCGGCTTCTTTGTGCAGTGATCCAATTTTCTGATTGGGTGGCATTCGGTCCAAAAGTGTCACATTAATTCAGACAAATTTAAGCCATCCAAAACCCCTAATAAAGCTGTCATACTTGCACCGTGACTTATATCCACTTTTTGAAATTAATTTTAGCCCTGTGATTTATCAGTGCAAAAAAAAAAAAAAAAAAAAGAGCTGCCAAAGATTCTTTATGACTAAGGAATATTATTAGATTTACACATTATGACACCGGTGCCTTCAGTTTCATAACAGTGAACAGGATTTGATGATCGTCAGCCAATGGGAATGAGAGGTGAATCAAATAAAAATTCATTTGAACAATTTATTAAATCATAGACGAAACCTGTAATGTGAAATCATACTGAATACAAACTCCCCATATACATACATACTCCTCTCTAAATACTCCCTAGTGGTTAGGGAGTTGCCCCTGTGATCTGAAGGTTGTGGGTTCAAATCCCAGGACTGCTAGTGGCACCACTGAGGTACCCTTGAGTGCATCAGTGACCTCTGGGCACCCATGAACCTGTGGCTACTGCAGAAGACCTGCACAATTTGGCCCTTGCCAAAATTACTCTCACCCATTTTTCACGCTTACAACACATCAACCTCAAGACCCGACTGTTCACTTGCTAATATATCCAACCATGACAATGTAAAGGGAAAAACTACGCAATTCATTTTGCCTGTAGGTGGATTTAATATTGCAGTATGTAATAGCAGTCAAAAGTTTTCACACATCACAGGTTTTCACCACTGACCCATTTATTTTCTAAACTACATAATTGTATTCTTGTTAAACTGGAAAGTTGTTGAATGAACAACTATAAATGAAAATTTGTGAAATAAAGGCAGTTTCCTTTCTAAGATGAGAGAATCTGTAACAGTGCAGGT
>JBBJLS010072266.1:0-10508 GCA_037577275.1 Bryconaethiops microstoma
TGCAAATCAGTTTCTATCTTTTATTTAAAGTTATTTTTTCAATTTTCCTTTTGATCTGTCACTGTTAAAATAAACCTGCCATTAAAATGATGCTGTTCTGAGACTTTACATTTCTTTGTCATTGGACAAACTTACAAAATCAGCGAGGGGTCAAATAATTATTTCCTCTACTGTGAGTGTTTGGTTTGTTAAGTTGGTACAGACAAATCAGACCAGTAATGCCACTTAAAAATACATTACTATCGAATAACCTTCAGGCTTTATAAAATTTGCACTGCAATAAACCCAGAATTATTCTCTCTTTGCAATTAAACGGGTGGCCAGTGTTGCTTAAGCGCTGTCGGTATCCACAAAAGTCTGAGCGTATTGTGATGAAGTTCATTGCAATACTGATAAAACATCATCATATCGTCAGACACTAATATAAACTACAAACAGTAACTGCCTCCGGATCAATAAAGTTTTCTTATTCTTATTCTGATATCCACCAGAGACAGTCACTTAAAGAGCTACAGATTTGCCCCATGGATGAAGATTTCATGGGGTTTCATGGGTCCATCCAACTTCTTCACTATGGAAGTGTTTCCAGGATGAAAAATGTTTTCATGAAAAGTCTTTCAGCTGTTTATGTGAATTATTTAAAACGGAGTATGTAAAACCATTTTAAAATTTCAAGAGCCATAATGTATATGTTCTATACAAATGAATGATTTTAGGACCGTATGTTCAAAAAAAAAAAAAGAACCTTCATGTATGTCTGCATGGAAATAGGTGAGATGGATGTTTTTGTTGTTTTTTTTTTGCTTTGATATGTTAACTGATGCACTGGTTTTTATTCACTCCTCCACTCTTTCCAGACCCGAGCCTGAAATCTACACATAATAATGACAACCCTCTGGAACCGTCTCCCTACGCTGTGCCATTTACTCCATTAACCTGGAACCACAGCGTAACATCAGGAGAGTCTCAGTGTGGGAGTCCGTCCCACTGACATACAGTGGATATACTGCAAACTGGGAAAAAAGTGTAATGTTTTTTAAACTGGGGCCAGTTTTGTAGGAGGTCTCTCCTTCTAAATGCTCTTATAAATACAGGACTTTTACACCATTGTAGGTTCCATAAATAACCTTTCAGTACGTGGCTCCCAAAAGAACCATTTATTGAAAATGAGATGTTTAAAAGGTTACAGAATCTCTACATAGTGTAAATGTCCTTGGTTGAAACCTTATATTGGTAAAGAACCTTTACATAATATGACCTTCAAAAGGTAATTCACAGAAATCGTTCTTTAGGGACCTAAAACAGCATCACTCACAGAACTCAGACATTTCGCCAACCGTGGGTCTTTGTATCTAATCAGAATACGAGGAATATCGTAGAATTTGAGTATTTTCGAATGCATATAAAAAGTAGGTGATACGGTGGAGTCCAAAAGTCTGAGACCAGTGAAGATGCTTCTGTTTCGCAGATGATATCATCAGTAAAAATTCAATGTTAGTAAAAATTGATTGCAGTATTTCGTGATATTCCATTTGCTTTAATGACAGCGTTCACTCTAGCCAACATGAGCTTTCGCAGAAGCCTCAGATGTGCACATCACACCCAGAGTCTTCTTAAGACACACTTCAACAGAGGGGATCAGACCATAAAGACCCTTTACATGGTCAGTGTCACACATTTGCTGAAATTTGACTGTTAGCCATAATTAGACATATTTATTCAGCAAAATAGTTGGAACTGAAATTTATAATAATGTGTATGATGGTATGCATCTATACTTTGAACATTTATAGCGCAACTTCTCTGCAATCCATCATCACCTTCAGAGGAAATCAGGTCTTTTGTTCACAGGTCAGATGTTCCAGACTCCGTCAGCTCCAGTCCGCCTGGTAGAGTGATGCGTGAGCCGCCATCGCTGAGAGTGTAGGAAGGATGATGTTGTGAGTCAGGCAGTCGGAGTCCACTCTGGCTCAGAGGTAAACAGTCATAAATGAAAGTCTGGAGGAGGTGAGGGTGAGGAGGAGGCCTTGACCCTGTCCTGCTGGTACTTGGCACAGCCTCGCGGGCGTGTATCCAGAGAGAGAGAGTGCGAGCTGAATGCATTCCTCGAATGCTCCCGTCATTGTCAGCCTCTAATGAGGCACGGCTGTGAGCTGCTGATCTAACGCGGGAGGAATTCGGCAAGCGAAGGGATCTACAAGCTGCAAATAACAGCATCACAATCACCAACACGTCTCACCGGGCCTGAGTCCCTCTGTACAAACACAGCACAGCTCAATTCATATGGAAACAGGGTACTGTACACCTGTACAACCACCATGGTTTAGGCTGCTCTGAGAGCTCTGATGGCTTCCTGTGCAGCTGTAAAGGGAAGCTCAAGCTTGACCCCCCCCACACCCCCTACAGAAACAATATTTACAGCCAGGACTGAAAAACAAGGAAAGGTGGGGTGCAAAAACTCAGGAAATGAAAGTTAAGAGATGGAAATTTATAGGACGTTAGATTACAAGGAGGAGGGGCTTCAGCCATAGTTCTCCTCCCAAAGTTATAACATAATTTCATGTATCATTCTCAGCTGTGACAGTGGACAGTAGTGGCATAACAGTGTGTGTGTGTGCGTGTGCGTGTGTGTGTGCGTGTGTGTGCGTGTGTGTGTGCGTGTGTGTGGGTGGGCTGGTGTGAGTGTATCGGGCACAGCAGCATTGTTGAAGTTAAAAAAGAATGAGGTTGAGGGCAGACTGGTCAGAAAGCAACCACTCACATAAAAGGCAAGAGGATGGGTGGAGTGGAACAAGCTTCCAGAAAAGCAGAATGTTCAAATACTGTATATATTTATATAATGTCCGCTCTGAATAATCATAACGACATAAAAAAGAGCCATAATTTACCCCAAATTTTGTTTTTAAATTCAGAAAAACAAACAATAATTTAATTAAAACATGAAGTATTTTCACTGGAGGATGTGTTCTTTCTCTCTCTCTCTCTCTCTCTCTCTCTCTGTCTCTATCTCTCCCTCTCTCTCTCTCTCTCTCTCTCTCTCTCTCTCTCTCTCTTTCTCTCTCTCTCTCTCTCTCTCTCTCTCTTTCCCTCTCCCTCTTGCTCTCTCACCTAGACAGGGAAAGATTGTGAGGGCATTTTTTTTAATCTGTCCCCAGTACACCACCTCGAGATAACACACACTTATCTATCTGAAAGTGATTGAACCCCTGCTAACACACACACACACACACACACACACACACACACACACACACACACACACACACACACAGGTGTGTATAGCAAAAACACACTTCTGTGACCCCTTGGCCATACAGAGTCACCCACAGATACAATCCTGTCATACACACAGGCGCAACTCTTTCCTTTCACAACTCTTGTTCACCTGTGTCCATCTGTCATTTATCTTAGGATACACACACACACACACACACACACACACACAGACATTTTATTTTGTTATAAATGTTTTTTATTTTATTTTTGTTGCTGTTATAGTTTGCTCAGACACGTTTCAGAATATCTTTGCTGTAAAAAGTTTCTTTTATGTTTCTTTTAGAACTCTCTTAACTCTCTCTCTCCCTTCCCACTTAAATTATATTTATTATCTTTGAGTGAAATAATTTTTGTATTGTTATCTGTTGCAGGCTTTCTTTTTAGATCAGCACTGGACAGAATATGGACATTATGGACATTTGAATAATAGGAAATCCAAACATGTGTTCATGCTGAGTGAAGAATGTGGCATCACCACCAACACATACTTTACCATATAGTAATCATTCTGGGCGTATATAAGACAGAGTTTGAAAAATGTATTTGAACCTGAAAAGACCTGATTGCTCATCGCTGCAAATCACTGCATTTTTAAGATTAGTGTTGGCTTCCGGTCGTTTTCTCGGAGCCCAGTCATTTGCAAAACGGAATTGGACATAAAGAATTCTTGGACTGTATAAATTTGGGACCTCAGAAACCAGAGACCTTTTGTACGTAGATGTCAAATCAGTAAAACTCCAACTTTTGCCTTTGTGTTTCATAACCTGATTTTTCAACTGGCAACTCAGAAAGCAGTGCATTTTCAACTCAAATGTGTAATATAGTAGCATACACATAAAAGAATAACTTCAGTAACAGAACAATGTCAGTATTTAGAAAAATGAAAAAAAACCCCACAAAAAATCCACCCTTTGCCTTTATCACAGCTGCCAGTCTTTTCAGGAGAATTCTTAAAAGTCTTTGCTGCGTTTTCTGTTTCTCATGGTCCATGTAATCCCAGCTACAAAATTATACATTCATAAAACCACATCTCAGATATCCAGTTTTAGTGCAAATTTCTTCCTCAGTTAGTGTTTCTTGAACAGCCACACATTCTCTCAGACCCACAGAGCTGGACTGTCTTCTAACAGTGGAAGGACAGAAACACCAGTGGATTTAAAACAACTGAAGCTAGAGTTGAGTTTGGTTTCCTCCTCACTCAAAGAAGAAGAAAATCCTGTTTATCTGAAAAGTGTCACGAGGATGAGGTGAACGAGAACGTACCTGACCAGGAGTTTGCCCGTGTAGCGTGGTAGATGAACCCAGATGTGGACAGAAGCGAGAGGGTTGGTAGAACCATGCACTTTGCTCTGCAAACGCTCCACAAAAAAGTTATGATTCCCACCGGAACAAGTGTTAACACTCATGCAGTGAAGGAAAGTGAGTACTCACGTGAATCCGGGGTAGAGGCAACAGGGTGAGATGATGAGACTCATTGACTGAACAACTCGGATCTACCTATTTCCTGTTTATATACCTTGTGACGCGCTCGTTTCCCAGTCTCTAGTGAATGTGACAGTACGCCCCCGTCTAAAACCGGCCCAGGCTGAGAGGATACCCTGCGATGGTAGTCCTGAATCAGAGAAGGATCCAAAATAAACCGCCTGGGAATCCAAGACCGGTCCTCCGGAATGTAGCCTTCCCAGTTGACTAAGTCCTGGGTGCCATGGCCACAGTGTCGTGAGTCAAGGATCCACCGGACAGTATAAGCACTATTATTGACGGTGATATTAACCACCGTCAATGATCCGAGGCAGCGGAGGGTCCAGAGCATCAGGAAACAGGGGTGAAGTGATGAAGGGTTTGAGGTGAGAGGAGTGAAAAACTGGGTGAACCCGAAGGGAGGCAGGCAGCTGGAGCCAGAATTTGACAGGGTTAATCCAATGAGTGATGCAGTGGGGTCCAATGAAATGAGGGGACATCTTTTTAGAATCCATGTGAAGTTGAAGGTTTTGAGTAGAAACCAGACCCTGTCACCTACATGAAACAATCGTCCTGGAGGGTGTCGGCGGCGATGCTGGCAGATGTAACGTCGATTAGCTCTCTGAATGGCATCCTGACCTTGCTGCCAGAGCCGCTGACACCTGCGGACCAACTGTTGGGCCAATGGTACATCAACCTCCGGTTCCTGATGGTCAAACATCGGAGGTTGGAAACCATAGCATACCTCAAAAGGGCTGAGTCCAGTGGCTGAACAGGTGAGTAGATTGTGGGACAACTCAGCCCAGATGAGGAAGCGGGCTCAGGAGCGCTGACAATCCACAACAAAACACCTCAGGAAGTGCTCCAGCTGTTGGTTGGTCCGCTCCATCTGACCGTTAGTCTGAGGATGATATCCAGAAGATAGACTGCAGGTGGATTCGATCAGACAGCAGAAGGCCTTCCAGAACTTGGCTGTGAACTGGGGCCCTCTATCTGAGACAATGTCCTTGGGGAACCCATGCAAACGGACTATGTGTTCTAAGACTAGTTCTGCAGTGAGGAGCCTGTGGAGTGCCACAAGGTGCATGGCCTTGGAGAACCTGTCCACGATGGTCAGGATGGTATCTTTTTCATTGGACTGCGGCAGTCCAGTGACAAAGTCCAGTGCGATGTGCGACCAAGGGTGACAAGGCACAGGGAGAGGCTGGAGACGAGTTGACAGTCTTGGCCCTGGAGCACACTGTGCATTCTTGGATGCACTCTTTAATGTTACGAGCCATTTTTGGCCATTAAAAAGCCAGTTGGAGGAGGGATTGAGTGCGAAGGACCCCAGGATGAGTGCGAAGGACCCCAGGATGGCTTGTGATGGCAGAAGAATGCGCCCACTGGATTGTTTCTGACCGCATGCTGGAAGGGACGTAGATTTGTCCAGGTAGTGTTTCTGCTGGAGGGAGCTCTAAGGTCTGCCCCTGGTGGACATGATCTTCCAACTCCCACCGGAGGGGTGAAACAACTATTTCAGGTGGCAACACAGGCGCGGGAATCCGTCTGGGGGCTCTGCACCTGATGTTGACGGGAGAGGGCATCAGCCTTGGTGTTTTTTCAAGCCTGGATGGTAAGAGATCATAAAACGGAACTATTCAAAGAACAGTGCCCACCGTGTCTGGCGAGGATTCAGTTGTTTCGCCTGCTGGATGCTGATTAGGTTTTGGTGGTAGGTCCAGCCAATGAACGGGTCACTGCCACCCTGAAGCCAGTGACGCTATTCCTCCAGAGCCTACTTGATGGCCAACAGCTCACGATCCCCTACCCCATATTGCTGTTCAGTGGGAGTAAATTTTCTGGAGAAGAAACCGCACGGATGCAGTTTCTGGTCTGGACCTCGTTTGGAGAGAACGTCGACATTGGAGACAACTGGCTCCCCTGAGCCCGTTTCCCAGATGGACCAGGCAGACAGCTCGGTGGTGCTCTGGGGAGGCACAAAGGCCCTCGTGATAATGTCTCACACGCTCCGCTGGATTCAAGGAAGTGCGCCCTAACTACATGGGTTCCCCGGCTCCTGAGTGGGCCTATGACAGTGGCAGAGGATCCGGGAAGCTGAAGGTCACTGGTCGCAGAGAAGTAGGAGTCGCCTGCGGAAGGGTACAAGGAGCAGACTTGGGACGAGAGCTCATGTGTTGATCTATACGCATGCATAGTTGGATAATGCCCTCCAGAGTGTCAGGGAGCTCTCATCCCCAAGTTGATGTTTTAGGCGTGGAGCTAGCCCCTCGTAAAAATGCTGTCTGGAGGGCGGAGTTGCCCCAAGCCGTCTGCACGGTGAGGGTACGAAACTCCGCGGTGTATGACGGTCTCCCTGCCTCAGATGGTAAAGGCGGGAGGCGACCTCCACCTCGCTGTCAGGATGTTGGAACGCAGCCTTGAGTTGGTTGGTGAAAGCTGGATAACAATAGCAGGCATCCGTGTCTGCCTGGAAGACTGCGGTAGTCCACTCAGCTACCTGCCCCATGAGGAGGGAGATGAGAAGTGCAATTCGACTCCTATCTGAGGGGTAACGCTCCGGCTGAAACTCAAATAGGAGAGACAGGTTAGTTAGAAATACCTCGCACTTCCCATCCCCATTCCACTTTTCTGGCAGTGATATTATAGGTAAAACACATGAAGAAGATGATGAAATAGATGAAGGAGTTGGGACGGGCGACTGGGATGCAGGCGCCTTGACAGGGAGAGTGGGCAGAGCCTGTTTGAGAAGCGCGACCTGCTGATGGAGATCCACCACTTCCTTTCTCAGATTCTCCAGCTCAACTCCCTGTCGATTTACCATCTTCACTAGTGCGCACCAGTCTGCTTGGTTCACTACTACTTGCTCAGTCATTCTGTCATGAGGATGAGGTGAACGAGAACCTGACCAGGAGTTTGCCCATGTAGCATGGTGGATGAACCCAGATGCGGACAGAAGTGTCACAGTTCCTGTCTATGGCTGCTAGATGCTGCCATCGGACTTCCTTAAAGCCACTAGTGGGGCATTACCTAATCTCTGTCTGGCTCAGGGAAAAGGACTTCCAGCTGGACAGAGATTAGGTGTCAGTTATGTCTGTGTTTGTTGGTCCTCTGTTCTGTCACCTTTTGTATTTAAGTTGTCTAAGCCTCAGTTTGTGTTATGCAACTCAGATCTACCTATTTCCTGTTTATATACTTTGTGATGCGCTCATTTCCTGTGACCCGTGCGCGTCACATCTCTAGTGCATGTGACAAAAATGACATTTTTGGTGGTCTTCCAGGTCTTGCAAGCTTGTTAGGAGTCCGATTATTTAATTATTTATTTGAACTCCAGTTTTGGAAACTGCTGATGGGTTTTTTATCTGCCTTTCCTTTGAGTTTTTCCATTCCTTATGCACACAATATGTGTACAGACATTTCAGAAATATCACTTTTATTAATTTCAGAATAAGGTAGCAACCTATCAGCCAAGAGGACTAAGGATCTGATACTAAACATAACTGACTCTTACAAAACAAAGAAAAAACTATTAAAGCTATGCAAACACTTCCTGCTCATAATGTTACATAAAAGTCAAGGCTGGTCAGGCAAAACCATCACATCACGTCAAGAGACTAGTGGCTCCTCATAGTCCTGCGTGAACACACCACAGCACACAGTGTGAACAATGTGAAATCCTTTCTCTGCATTTAACCCATTCACCAAGTGAAGCAGTGGGCTGCCACAAATGAGGGGCGCCCAGGAAGCAGGAAGCAGGGACGGTACCTTGCTCAAGGGAACCTCAGTGATGACACAAGCAGTCCTTGGATTCTAACTCACGACCTTCTGATCTCAGGGCGAACTTCCACTAGGCCACCAGCTGTAATGCCACATAACACTTTGAGCCATTTAGGAATCAAGCACGTGGTCTGGTGAAACAAAAATGGAAAATAGCTACAATCAAGAAATGTATACTTGAGGCAATAAAAGGAGAAGAATTACAATTAAGCACCTTGTCAGCTGTTATGCACAAGTGTCAGCTGTTATGCACAGCTGTTATTCCCATTTTTTATAATGGGAAGAAACCTGTGAATATTTCTAAACAAAAAGCCTTCTGCAAGAAAAGTGGTAAAATATCTCCTAAATCAAGAATTGAAAGATTGCCAGCTACAAGAAACATTTAAAGGCTGTGATTTCAATCAAAAGGTTTTCTGAGTCCTTACTGAAAAGGTGCCCAGACTTGCCAAAATTAGCTTTTTTCATACATGTTAAATTCTGGAAAAATATTGCTTACGGAATAAAAAAATGTGTCAAATATGTCAAGCAACATAAATATAATAACCATGTCCTTTTTGTTCCATGTAGAGATAGTCAACAGAAAATCAACAAAATGTGTGATTTGATGAATGATGTCCAAAATTTTACATACAACTGTACATAATACAGCATTGTTACCATATTCATACTTATGGTAATAACTGTATTGATATATTTAATTCATGTGGAAATTAGTATGGTGCAAGCATTTGAATCAAGTCAATTCAGTGCAGCACTTTTTCAGTGAATGTGTGTGTGTGTGTGTGTGTCTGTCTTCGTGTATGTGTATGCGTGTGTGTGTGTGTGTGTGTGTGTAACTCTAGCTCTTGATGATGAAGGGCTGTAATTGGCCCTCCTCTGGCCCCATGCACTGCTGTAATTAGTCTAATGGATGCGGCTGGAGCCAGGGGTCAGCAGCCGGGGCCCTGGGGCCCCACCTAACAACAACGGTCTTCAGCCACACACAGATGGGAGTGGACACTCCTAATAGCCATACTGACAGTTCTGTGTGCGCATATGTGTGTGTGTGTGTGTGTGTGTGTGTGGTAGAATAGGAGGTTGTTGAGAGATGTCAAAATGTCCACTTTTGCTCTCTGAGAGAAATGCCAGAATACCATGAGACACACAATGTTTTGCTGCTACAATATTCATGCTAAAAACATGATCATCACACAAAATGGTGTTTGTTTCTGTATGTATATACTTGGACAGAATGAAGATTGGTAGCTCTTAGCTATAGCTGAAGATGTCAATGATGTTTTAGTAATTTACATGCAGTCTTCTTTAAAACTGACTCAAACTTCCGGTGGTTAGGCTATAATGCTAGCCCAACCTGCACACCTGCTGTAAAAATGAAAGAATAACCGACTATTTCACAATCTATTGCATATTTAAATTAAACACAGTGTTTTCATTGCTTTGTTCTGTCAGACTGAAAGTTTTTCTAATCTTAGCCATTTCCTGCCTGAACAGGACACAGAAGAAACCTTGTTTTGCATAGCAAATACAATATATAGAAATCTCTTTTTAACTAAGAGAATCAGTAATATGCAAAAATGTGTGGCAGTTTGATCCAGTCATTTAAATATCTAAAAATGTAATAAATTAGACACATTTTGCACAGTAAACTGATAAGAATGAACACAAACAGAGGATTTCTGAGTAACAGAAATTATAAATGTTCAAAACTGAAGGTTGATCCATCCTTGTACTCTTGCTAGCATGTAATAACTTCACTGTAATGTGTTTTAGGCTAAAGCTAATAAGAGTGAACTTGAGAGGATAAGTCATTTTTGTTAGCGAATATAAATTACAGTGTAAACCTACATAAATACTTAGCCAAGACAGTCCTAAGACAGGACTGAAAACCTTGTCTGATAAAATCTAGTTCTGCAGTTTGTCATTTAGGTGAAGATACATAATTTAGTAAAATGGTACAGTGCATGACTTAACTGGGAAAGCATCAGTCATGGTAA
>JBBJLS010072267.1:0-10508 GCA_037577275.1 Bryconaethiops microstoma
GGACGATAAGGCACAGCTGAATTCAAAGAGGTTTGACACAAGTGTTGAAAATCCATAGTCACAGGTCTTGTCAACTTATGTTCAAAATTTGAGCTCAAAAGAATACAAAATGAATGTTCTATAAGGTTTTTAGTGCAAGCAGTACCATTTCGAGCAAGCACTTTTGTTTCGAGAAATCCTTATTTTTATAAAGGAATTATAAAACAATGACCAATTCAACACCGCATTTCTCCCATTCATTCAGTCCGAACTGGACCAGTTCAAATTCCCCGCCAGTAAGAACCCCTCCTCCCAGTCAGACCAGTCCGCATGAACACAGAGACGCAAACAGACAGAAATTCTCGACAAAACTCGCTCAAAACACAATAAAACAACTCCAAAACAAGTTAGTTTCAGGGATATCTCTGCCCCTGAGACTCGTAGACACCTGAGGATGGGCTCATTCGAATCCTAACAGCCTCCGCTAAAGGCTAGAGCACAGCAATAAAAGACATCATACACCAATCACGATATAAACACATGTTTATAGCTTCGGTTCCGTATACGGCACGGGGACCCTAGCGGCCGTGCAACAGGTTTTAAGCATCACATATGTAAATTATCTCTTTTCTGATTGGTATTTGGGTTCAGGTAGGCAGGACTCTGTAAAAGGCATTTGCGGGCGGAGCCTGGAGAGAGGAAATGCCACACACAACCAGCCGAAAGCAAACAGTATAAAAAGGCTCTTCATTCCTCTTTCTCTCATAAATAAATGCATGACAACCCATCTCTGCCCCCCAAAACCCACCCCCACTCTTCTTCTTTCTCCTTTCATGCACAGCCTCCGAGGACCACCCAGGCCTCCACCACTTCTTGGTTTCAAAGACTAGTGTCTCTCTTTCTTTTACTTTGTCCATTCTCTGTCACTCTCTCCACTTCTCTCCTCTTTTCCCCCTTCTCTCTCGCTCCTTTCTTTCATTCTCTTTCTTTCCCATTACCTTTCTCTCCACTTCTCTCTCTCCCCCCTTTCTCTGTCTCTTCCCTCTTTCTTACTCTCTCCTTCTCCCTTTACTCTGTCTAGGGATCCCTTTCCTTTCTTTCATACTCTCTCATTTTCCCTTTACTCTCTCTCTCTCTCTCATATGTTCTATCATGTTTTCTCTCCTCCCTACAACCTTCCTCTCTGTCTTTTACACTCTCTCCTTTCCCTTTACCCCCTCTGTACCTTTCTCTCTCCCAATTCTCTTTCTCCCTTTTTCTCTCTTTCTCCTTCCTCCCTTTCTTACTCTCTCATCACCCTTTACTTTATCTCTCTCCCTGTCTCTCTCCTCGTTCATACTCTTGCTCCTTTCCTTTTACTCTTTCAGTCTCTCTCTCTCCTCTCATTCTTACTCTCTCCTCCTTTCTTCCCCTTTACATTTTCGCTCCTTCTCTCTCTGTTTCTCTCTCTCCCCTCTCATTTTTACTCTCTCTCCTCCTTTCTTCCCCTTTACATTATCTCTCTCCCTCTCTCTCTCTCTCTCTCTCCACATCCCCTAAAAAGCTCTTGTTTCTGAAGACAGAGATGTTGTTCGCCTCTGGCTTTAAGCTCTATGATTTTCTCCCTCTCTGTTTTATTATTTCTCTCTGTTTCTGCCCTTCGTTCTCCTTATTTTGGTTTAATCACATTTTTTCTGCACTTGTTCTGGACCTCATATACATCCTTACTCCCTCCACTCTTAGTCTCCACCTCCACACTGTTTCATTACATAATCTCTGATTACTCCATCTGTAATTAGGATTTTTATTCGGGTATAATGAGAGCGAATGGAGGGAAAAAAAGCACACTGTGCAGATAAAATGCTAAACGTGCAGTAAATTTAGTGCTGAGGAATACGCCACTGTCGATGTGGAATACGCCATTGACACCAATTTTAGGGGCCGAAAATGATGAAAAGCATTAATATCCATTGATGTAATTTTTCTTTTTTTAAATCCTTTTTTTCAGTTTATTTTACTGTCCATTACTATGGACATTACTTCATTTGCTGAAACTGTGCATGAATTGGGGCCTGGTCGGTATTCAGTTTTCTAAAGAGTCCCTCACCCATTCTTCATATTGTGCTTTGAATCACCTTGTGGGTGCAAAAATACTATTTTCTGCTAGGTTTGAATACTATATTCAAACCTAAACAAAAAACATTCCTCTGAAACTGGCCAGCTTCAGGGACTGAAGGTCCTTCAGGAGTCCTTCAGGAAGCCTGGAAAAATCAAGACTACATTAAAAAAACAAGAAAGTATATCAAGACTTTTGCACACACACACACACACACACATACCAACACATTTAACATATAGCCACCCACTTAGCCTATAGCAGTTTAACTCTGACCATTCACACTGAAGTGGTCAGGAGTGTTTCAGCCCGAACTACTCTTGAAATAAGGGGCCACTCAGTGCAGCCAATCAGGACAGATTTATCGACATAAATCAGTCTTAAAGGCACAGTAACAAACAGTATTTTATTTTAAGAGGTTGGGAAATAGATGTGTAAAAGTGTGTTGTAGGCTCATGAACCCATATAGTGGAGGAAAAAATATGAAAAATGTTGCATACAAGCGCTTTAATATTGGCTGATTTTATCACAATAACAGCACATTGGTCCAGCCTAAATGTAGCCGCTGATCAGGAGGCAGATACAAACAGATACGGAGGACAGAAGAGGACAGAAAGGAAAGGTTGAGACGGGAGGACAGAGAGGGGAAGGAAAGGGAGCGAGGGACGAGGAGAAGAGCACAGACACGACAGGGAGAAAGCGGAGTGTGTCTGTGCGCAAAAATACACACACGAATGTCTCAGTAAGTCAGTGTGACTGAACTAAAGCAGAGACAGTTACATAACAGCACACACACATACACACACACACACACACACACACACACATACATACACACACACACAGTCGTGTCCTCAGATCCATAACAGGATCCATCTCTCAATTTTTTACATTTTCTGAATCTCCTTTTCTTTCTTTCTCTCTTTCTCTCTCATTCTATATCTCTCCCTTTAGTTTTCCCTCTCTCACATCTCACTCTGTCTCCATGTCTCTCTCCCCCAGCCTCTTTCCCTCTTTCTCTCTTTCCTCACATTCTGTCACTCTGTCTCTCTCCCTGTTATCTATCTCTCTATTTCTTTTTCTCATCCTTCTCTCTCTCTGGGTCTCCACCCCTGCCCTCTTCCCTCTCTCTTTCTTCCTCTCTCTCTCTCTCTCTTTCTCTCTCTCTTTCTCTCTCTCTATATATATATATTTCTCTCTCTCACTCACTTTCTCTTTCATTCTTTCTTTCTTTCTTTCTTCCCTTTCATTCTGTATCTCCCTCCTGCCCTTGTCCCTCTCCTCCTTCCTTCTCATTCTCTCTCACTATATCAAAAAAATCAATGTAATACAAATAGATAGATAGATACATACATACATACATACATACATATGCCTGTATATTATGTTAAATTGTATCGATAAACAGATTTTCGTTTTAATTTACTGAAACGCTTTTCAGTCAAACCACTCTACAAAATCGACCAGGCAGGGGGGCACACCTGCAATAATCTATTTTACAAGATTTTCTACAGCTGTGAGAATGGTCTGTCCTTCAGTATGTGGCCCAATAGATAAAAAATTGATACTTAAAAAAAAAATACTGACCCTGAAAAATAGGAAAGAGAAAACCAAAGGAAGAACTCTGTAGTACCAATCAAAAAAGAATTATTTTGATACAAAGCAAAGCGGTTTTGGGAATTTATGAATCATTATGAAGACAGGCAGAGAAAATACACTGCCAGATTATTATGACCACCAACATTAACCGGCCACGTTATTAGAAACATCTCCCTTATACAATACTCTGCAAAAGAGCCACCCCTCCTTTCTTTCGATTTTTATTTTTACTTTAAATGCATTAGTTCACTATTTCATCCCATTGACTGTCACTTAATAGCTTGTTAAATATCTAACATTCACATTATAATTATTATTATGTTAGGCGCTTTTTTTGTAGGTCAACAGTGATGAATAAAAATGACATTTTCTGGCTAATAAGGGAAATCAAATTATGATCATACAGTATTTATTTGTAAGAAAAGAGTGTATTTTAGTCAACATTAAGTAAAATGCAAATGTAGACAAACTCAGTGCATGCAAAAATGTTTGGCAGCATAATTATAATTAATTATGCATGCAATTATGTTTTAAATAGTAATAAGAGTAGCATGATGTATAGAAGAGTTATAGAAGGCTTTGCGCAGTCCTTCTGTACACTCCACTGCCAAGAGGGTCCTCTGTGGGTCTACAAGCAAGCTGCATTTAAAACATTTGGTCCAAGTGAACTGCAGTATGGTCTATAGGCCTTGAGGTCCAGTGGAAAGCAACTGACCAGGGGGCGCTCGTCTGCACGGGACATGTGTTCTGGTGCTGTGGGTCTAATGGATGGTTGAACTGAGGGGAAACGCCCTCGGCTGTGCATATGCCACTTCCGAAACAAACGCAGCTTCATTTTTTTTGCTTGCTTCAAGCTCCACCAGCCCCCTTGAGAGGGCCCACGTTCTTTAATTATGTTTGACAGCAGAAGTCAGAGGTCACATCTCTGCGGTGGTGCCTAGAGGCGTTACAAAGCTTGTGCAGTAAACTGAGGCTTTCGAGCCCTAAAGAAAGCCATTGAAGGAAAACCCCACAAGCTTTCTAAAATTCCCCTATAATTCAGTGATTCAGAGTGGGCGTGGTGTGAAAATGTTCTCTGTAGAAAAATTTACATACTTGCATTTCTTTACAGTGGTAGTGAATGGAACCAGACGTCTCTAAAAAAAAAAAAGAGACAGTGGATCTTTGCGTGTTGAAATGTTGTCAGGTCATTTTTGTGACGCAGAATCCATCATAACTTTATGGGGAAACTAGAGAACTAGAGAAACTTACATACTCTGATTTCTTTACAGTTGTAGTGAATGGAACACAGTGGATCTGAAATGTTCTCAGGTCATTTTTTATACAGAATCTATCATAACTTCTGCTCCATGCAATATAATAGTAATTCCTTCAACAAAATTTCTTCAGAATGTAGTCAGTGATGAATGGAGGTCTTCTAGAAGTTGAGAAGTTTAGTTAACTGGGTAAAAAACCGGCTTCAGAATTGCATTAACCAGTCTCAGAGAACTGGGAAAATTAAACAGACTGTTTCTGTTACTGTGCCTACAAGGCTGGTGTATGTGAATACAAATCCATTCAAGTTCCATAGAACTTGAATGGATTTGCCCATTCAAGCAAATCCATTCAAATTCTATGGAGTGTTTTAGCCCCACGCTGCCGTCTGAATGAACTGCAATACTGGGCAGCTAATCAGAAAAGAGCAAATTTACATATCAGCCTTCAAGGCACAGTAACAGAAACAGGTCAGAAGACGGTATAAATAAATTATCACTTAAATTGAGCCCCCCCCCCCATTTCTTTATATTTATATTTATATTATATTTATATTTTGCTCTCTGTGAGTGCAAAAATTCTATTTTCTGTCTGTCAAACTGTCTTTGCTCAGGCATATTGAGAAGATTAAATGAAAGAAATGGAAACAAATGTTTTAGTGTGACAGGCTGCAAAGTGTCTGAAGGTACAAGGTGCCTAGATAAAGGACTTCCAACCACTCAGCATTCAGCACCACTGCCTGATCATCTGGAATCATCTGCACCTGTTTACACACTGGTTCAGGTCTTCAGTCAGATGAGTTTTGTTCTGCTTGAATGATTCCATCGCAGGTCACTGTGTGGCTTAACAAACAAAAACATTCCTCTGAAACTGATCAGGTTCAGGGACTGGACTGGAAATGAGAGTTTTTGAAAGTTCTTCAGGAATCCTGGAGAACTGTTCAAGATTACATTAAAAATACACGAAATGTCTAGATCTTCGGAAGCTAACTATGAAGAAATGAAGGGTACTGTAAATCTCTAGCAGAAACACAATAATGACTCTCGGCGACAGGTTAAACGGAGGATTGTGTGACTCGTAGTGTTGTGTAACGTGGGTGTAATGGTTTCATTCCTCCATCAGTGAACCTGTTGTTTTCCAAGTGCTTTTTTTTTTGCTTTCTGACGCTGTAAATGGACTGAACTCTGCCCCTTTTCCTGCGCGGCGGCTGCAAGTTGTGCTGCAGGATAAAAATACACCCATTTCAGACAGCTATTACACTCCTGACTAATCGCAGCTCTTTTCTCTCCCTCACCCATTCTCTCTCTCCCTCTCATTCTCTCTCTCTCTCTCTCTCTCTCTCTCACACTTGTATCTTAGCCCTTTAGTGCCCATTTCGTCTCCTCTCTGGGTGTAATATTAAAAAGGCCTTTGACCGAACGGACGTTTCCGTTAATGCGAAACCGAACAGACACTTACAAGCCGGCGCCGGAAGACAAGAAACAAAACCCACAAGGTCAACTCACATTTACTTCTCCCCATCTCGTCTCGTCTCTCAGACGCTCTCTGTTCTGCGCTCTCCCTGATTTCCAAATCTTCAGTAGTGCGGAAAAGACTTGAACTGTCTTATCTTTGTTATATTGAGTAGATTAAAATGAATGAAGTGGGAAGAGATAGTTTGCACAATACAAGTTATTATTGTATTATATGTATTGTATTACACTCAGCATTCGGCACCACAAGTATACTGATCACTGCCTGATCATTTGGAATCATCGGCACCTGTTGCTTCACTGGTTCAGGCCTTAAGTTAGATGTCCTGTATTGTGCTAGAATGATTCATACGTAGGTCACTGCAGCTTAACAAACAAAAACATTCCTCTGAAACCGGTCAGGCTCAGGGACTCATCATATGGGCCCTTTAATATGTATTAACTGTACAGACTTGGGGTTAAACAGTTTTAAAAAGCAAGTATGTGTGATATGGACACTTTAAGAAACGCAATAGCCAAGGCTACTTGAAGTTAATACACTTCTACCACGTACTTGATCCAAGCACTTAAGACTCAGGTACCCAGATGGAGCAGGGAATTTTTAGTGGTGGACCCCTCTAAACCTAGCAGTGATATACTCATCCCAGCACCACACACACAGACACACACACTATGATGCCACTACCAGGTCAGAGTCACTGGGCTAAGAGTGGTCCACCACACTTGGTTAGTGGTGGTAAACCTATAATGGTCAGTGTTTCCAATAAAGTGGCCAGTGAGTGGAAACACAAGGTTGCTGTTTCTAATAAAGTGGCCAGTGAGTGTAAGAACAAGGTAAATGTTTCCACTAAAGTGGCCATATCTGGGTCACTACTGTGCTGTGGATGGTCACCACACAAATAATATCTGGTCACCGGTGGTTCTGTGATGAGCGGACCTGGCGGCGCTGAGCTCAAATGGTGAGTCAATGTAAATATTTGTAAATATGTGTGTGTTTTATCCACATAAACTAAAAACAAAAAGTCCAGAACTGAGTCTCTTTTCTGCCCAGAGCCGGTCAGTAGCTGGTCAGCAAGATCTAAAAGGATTACAGGAGCTCACAATGTCACTGCTATATGGAGGAAAGTGACTGGCTGTCCTCCAAAAAAACCTGTTCTCCTCTATACACACACACACACACACACACACACACACACACTCACACACACACACACACACACACACACACACATACATACACCTCCATCACCATCACCACTGCTTGACCTTCTCAGTGTTTGCCTTATCTCTACATCCCTGCAACACCCGAGCAATCCCAATGACACTAGGGATTCCATCAGTGTGGTCCAGAATACTTAACGGGTCCAAACCGTTCATCAAACGGTCTGAGCATCAAGTAGATTTTATATGTATTAACTAGGGGTGTCGAATTCACATGTTAATTTTGACCAAATAATCACAGAAAAAATTACACGTTAAAAAAAAGTCCAGCCCTCGACAGGTCAGAACTGTTCTGGGGGCACGAGGGGGGGTCAATAATATCAGATAGGTGGTTTTAATGTTATGGCTGCTTGTATCATAGCTCAAATGTGGAGTCTGTTCAGAGTGAGAGCACAGATAGTTTTGTTTTGACACAGCAGAGAAGATAACAGTATAATAATAACGGAAGTAATTATTGCAGAGTTGTATGATTAGGACAAAACAATATAATGACTGATTATCCTGGGTGATAATGTGGTTGCGGTGGCTAATTGTAAATTCCCTACATTTCAAGTGAGGCAGCCACGTAGAGCTCGTCGAAAACATGTCAGAGATTCATCACGCCGCCCCCCTTGTCACAGAAAGCCCTCACTGCAAACATTCTCCGGCCTCAGACCATTCCAACCACCAAACACAGCCGTGTTCCTGAGGTTTACCCCAGGGAAGCCCCCTTTGGGAGGAATGTACTATGGGCTTTGTCAAAAAAAACTATTCTTATTAAAAAACCCAATTATCAGACAGCTCAACTCATTCAAAATACTGCTGCTAGAGTTCTAACCAAAACCACAAAAAGAGATCACATCTCTTCAATTCTCAGGTCCTTGCAGTGGTTCCCATTTCAATACAGAATCGATTTCAGTGCATCACTCATTGTGTACAAGTCACTCAACGTTTTGGGTCCTAAATATATCTCTGATATGATTGATGTTTATAATCCTGGTTGGCCTCTAGTAGGAGCTGTTCAGCTAGCGGTGAAAAGAGTTGAAACTACCATGGTGAAATAGTGTTTATCCACTAGGCTGTCCAACCAACTGCCCATCAGTATCAGATCTGCACCAACTGTAGCTTTAAAATGCTGCTAAAAACTGCATGGTTCTCTTCCAGCTTCTTTTAAATATCTGCACTTCCATCACACTTTGAATCTTCTTTGATTGATTTTCTATGCATTCTTTCGTGCCTTTTATTTTTTTACTTCCTACTATTTAAAGCGTCACGATTTATTAAGGTTTTTATTCTATTCCTGTAAAGCATATTGAAAGACCTTTGTGTAGGATAATGGGCTACAAAAATAAACCCGACTTGACTGAAGAAGCTGCGGAACGATTGGAAAACAGAGGACTGTGCTGCTGGAGATCGAGAGCAAATGATGCATCTAAAAGGTCTGACATGCATTAATCAATTTCAAGTACTTAACATTTAAACGCCTTTACAAAAGCCCCGATTACGGAATTAAGTGGAGTCAGACCCTCGGCTGCCGATCGAGCCAGGGAATCAGCACCGGGGGAGGAAAAGAAGCAGCAGGAAGGATAACAAGGCTGGAATGTGAATCTCTTCACAGCAACACAAATACAGACAATAATGAGTTCAGTCTCTCCCTCCCTCTCGTCTTCCTCGGTTATTTTTAGCCATTTTCTGCCACTTTTAAACACATCAATGGAAATGTTTTCCCTGAAAAACTTCAGTTTGTTCAACCTTCAGCACCTGCTCGTCATTTTCCATCATTAATGTGCTTTGTGTATGTTTTTTTTTCAACGGGGGAAATAAAAGCATAAAAAATGACCATGTCATGGACCATATGTTCCTATAACATCACACAGAGACTGATGGAGTAGATCTTTAATGGTTCCTTTAGACGAGGGGGCCCTCAGGCCCCTCAGAGCTTTTGCTCCAGCTCGTAATGCATGAGGATGAAAAACGTTGACCATTTGAGAGGGTCCTCAGTGGCCACTTTATCGGAAACCCCTCCCACAGCTCCACCTTGCTGGTGCACAGCTGGAGACTGTACAAGGTGTGTTTCCAATATAGTGGCCAGTGAGAGGATGCACAAGGTGGGTGTTTCCAATAAAGTGGCCACAGAGAACACTGAAGTGTTCCTTTAATGGTTCCTCTCCACCAGCTGTTTTCGAACCAGTCCTCAATGTCCCTCAGACAACCCATGATTTTGCTCCAACTCAAAAGGATCAAAAACGTCTGAGAGGGCCCTGAGATTTGCAGGCACTGAGTGACCACTTCATCAGAAGCCCCACCGATAGCTCCATTTTGCAGGTGTACATTTGGAGACAGCATAAGGTGGGTGTTTTTAATTAAGTGGCCAGTGGGTGGAAGAACAAGGTGGGTGTTTCTAATATAGTGGCCGGCAAGAGAAAGCACAAGGTGGGGGTTTCCAGTAAAGTGGCCACCAAGCAAAAGCACAAAGTAGGTGTTTCCAATAAAGCGGCCACAGAATAGAAGCACAAGGTGGGTGTGTGTAATACAGTGGAGACTGTATTGCCAGTCAAATGAACTTGTGCTGCACAACTCAATTCTGTTGATTAGCTTTCACCAACAAATCCACCGTCACTAAATCTGCTTTTGTTTTCAGTCGCGTTAAATCCCAGATGATCAGTTCAGTGTGAGGTTCCAGCACAAACACCATTAGAGCTCCAAAGCTAAAGCTGCTTACAGTCATCACGGTAATGAAACTCAAAGACCACAACCAAAAGCCAAACTATTGCCTGCCAATGCAAAGCAATGGTCCTTTTTGCCTTTTCTTCTCCTTCTGTGTCCCCCCACACTCTCTCTTTCTCTCTCTCTCTCTCTCTCTCTCTCTCTCTCTCTCTCTCTCTCTCTCTCTCTCTCTCTCTCTCTCT
>JBBJLS010072268.1:0-10506 GCA_037577275.1 Bryconaethiops microstoma
ATTCATTCCCCCCTACTTACCCTCATTGTTGATCTGAGTGTGCTGCTGTTTTGTTGTGTTCAGAAGGACGATATTTTGTCTCATTGTGTATTTAATGTATATGGCTGGGATGACAGTAAAGCTCTACTTACTTTATGATAAATGAGTACTGTTCTAAAGGGCGGAGCCAGTTTCCACCTAATATGATGTGTGGCATGCAGTATACACTGAACAGCATGCTATTCCAAACACAGCTTTCAGGGGAGTTCAATCTTATCCACAAAGCGCCTGTGTGGCTGGTTTTCTTTCTAAACGAGCAGGAGCACCTGAATAACTGTTTGAAGACTGGAACACAGTGGAGTCAGGTGGGCTCCTGATTGGTTGTAATAAAAACCTGCAGCCACCCCGGCCCTTTGTTGTCACCCCTGGATTTGGTGGATTTATAATTTTCTTTGAGACTTTCGAAGATCCCATTCAATGGTTAAATTGTAAAGAGCAAGACTGCTGGAAGCTTCACTACACCCCTCTGACCACACCCACTTGAGAGGCGCACGTTTGGCAATACAGCTGGCAGTGATGCGCATGAGTTGGGGAATCTGTTCAGTGTTCCCACGTTATAAATCTTTGTATATAAAAAAGAGCTCGACTCACTGCGTTAACTCCTGACGTCAGGAGGAGGAGAGGGAGACAAATCAGCAGAAACCTGTAAATGCAGAGGACACGAGTTGAACGCGTTACATTCTGAACGCGCACAAGCGCACGTGCGCCAGGTACACTTCAAGGACTCAATGGAAAGTCAGTCTAAGTTTACCTCAGTGTTTTCATCACTCTGCCGTGTGGTGCACGCATCACTCCCCCCATCCGCACTTCAAATTTCATTCTCTCTCTCCAGTCTTCCAGCCAGCACCACAGTCAAAGCATGGCAACCACGCACAACCTGCAGTTTGCAGAAAAGTTTCAGTCGCTGGAGCAATACGTGCGTAAAGCCTACCGAACATGTTTATTATCCCTGAACACAAACACAACACTAAAGAGGACAGCAGAAATCTCTACATGCATAGCCTACAGTTCCTTAGTGTGATGTTATGATATCGGAGATATGTACAAGTTCCCCAGAAAGTCGTAACAATCCTGTCATAACGATATTATAGCTATGCAGTGCATTAGTTCTGCAAACGCCTGCTTTTAGTAGTGGAGTGAGAAAGTCTCAGCAGTAGTCAAGCTCGCGCTCTTACCTCAGGCTCGCGCGCTCCGGTGAACTCCGACGCCGTGCGCTCGCGGATCGCCAAACTGTCCAGAAATCTCGCGCTTCTCTTACAAGAAGCGGCTCATGTGTGCTCTTCTAGACTTTGGAGAAACTTTCTGTGCACAGTGTTGGAAAGCGAATGTTGCTCTTTTTGCCTGTGGGGGAAAAGCTCGTGCGTGCTGAGGGTGGTCGCTTGTGCGAGGGGTGGGGGTGGGGGGTGTGGTGTGGTCATCTACGAGAAGCTGTTGTGAACGCGGCCACATAACGTCGAGGGTAAAGATGCGGACGAGCGTCCCGTTTGTGCTCCGGTAGAAGTTCGGCTGAAGCGCACGGGAGAACCAGGCTGTCCGTTTTTCTGACGTTCTGCGGGGGGAGTCGCGAGGGGCGCCATGCACTTCTCAGGTGGTACGCTGTTTCTCCTGGCAGCGGTCCTGTCCGGCGTGCACGAGGGCACAGCTGAGGTAAGTTTGCACCAACACACCTGCCTGCCTGTATTCTTCATGATGTTCACGCTGGAAGCAGGATTGAGGACGGTGCACAAGCGGTGCGCAAAAGTGCATCAAGATCCGAGCTCGAGGACTTAGACGAGGAGTGAGAATGTGTACAGAAGAGTCTACACGGTGAAGCAGTGGCTGTGCTTTAATATACATCTGAGAGCTCAAAATCCTTGCAAACAGCTTTTTGGAATATGCATGAAAGTTCAACTGTGAAGCAGCCTTAGAGACACTTGGCATCTTTTAAATCTGGCAACCAATAGCATTTGAATGCTTCGGTAGTAGTAGTAATAGTAGTAGTATAAATAATAATAATAATAATAATAATAATAATAATAATAATAATAATAATGTGTACGGCAACATAGATTTTATGATTGAAGAAGAGCATGGTGCACTCTGAAAGAACTTTAGGATATATCTTTATTTGTTTTAGATTGTATTACTTGTTCATTACACTTTGTGTCTTTTTAGAGTAAATAGTACAGCCTGTAGATTAGTATGGGAACAGAATATTTCATTGGACTTGTATGCAGTTCCACTGGCTTCAGTCATGTGTTCATCAAGCCTCTTTAGGAGTCGGTTTAAGAGTTTAAGGGTTCAGTGAAGAGCCCCTCCTACTCAGGCCCTACTTCTGGGGGCTGGCCTGAGGAAGGTTGGACTGGTAGGACTGCTGATAGCTACTAGGGAGCTGACAGATCCAGACAGAATCTGTCCAAAGTATAAACAGTCTGTATGTGTGTTGTACACTATGTGTATCTTTGTGTAAAGTCTATACCAGATGAGGAGATTAAATATCTACTGTGAACGTGAATGTCCGGTCATGGGCTATGTACACTGTTCTCATGCACTGTCATGATCCACAGAATCCAAAACATGCACCCTATGGTTTACCTTCACCATGCTCTATGTGTCACAATCTCTTTAAAAAACTGTAGCAATGATGGCAAGTAGAGTGGGAGCATTACAAAAGTTCAGTAGAAGCTGAAGTCTGTTCTCATGTTGAAATTGGTGCTGGGGTTTCTTCAGCAGTCTGTATCTGTGAAACCTCTGCTTTAGCCATTTCTTGTTCATGCTCAGTAAAAGTTGTTCTCCACCAGGGATGGATTCTCCAGGCTTTAGTGGCATGGCTCTGTCATTTCCCACTCCACGGTTTAGCTGTTTCAAAGTGGTGGGTGGGCAGATCTCTTCTACAGTTGGGATGTGGATGTAGGAGGTGATGGTCGTCTGGAAAAATAAACTTGCTTCATTAGAGGATGATTAAAACAGGCTGGATCTGCAGGAACTAACTATTTCATCATAACAATAAGGATGAGACGATATTTTGCAGTATCATATAACACGACTGGTTTCACCCAGAGATATCTGATTGCATGATCTTTCAGATTAGATGACAATTTTCTGGATAAAGTGTAACTGTTGTAAATCAATGGTTATCCATTTCATGGTACAGAACTGAATACTGAACACTAGTGCTTACTTTTAAACTGTTCAACAGAGATGTTTGCCATGAACAACATATGAGAATAGTCTGGAATACATCTTCAGAAAGAACACTCACCACTTAAGATCCAGTGTTCACTGATAGTCCCTCAGTGAAGTTCTTGCCTCACTGTGATTTCTGTGAAAAGTATACCTGTGTATGTGGTTTAAGTAAAACTCCATATGCTACAATGACTCTGTTACTGCTGTTAATGTTTCTATTGTGTTTGCATTAAGTTATAGTTACTTATTACTCATGGGATGCAAGTGAAATTTAGTTTGTTTTAGGGCTGTCACTTATGTTAACAAAAGAGTAATCTAGTGTTTATTTTGACAGTTATTGAAGTAGTAATGCAATTATTTATAACAGCAAACAATATTACTTCATTTACATATGAAATTACGAACTAAAACATAACTGAGTGCTGGTGTGAGTTTCCTCTTTTTATTTTTACATTTTTGTTTTATTTCATTCGTTACATTTAAATAGAGGGACTGATTATAATTAGTGATAGCCCTTTTTTATTACTGATGAAGCACAACTGAGTGCAAATAATCATTTTTTTGGTCATCCTTTCTAAGAATCCTGTTCATTTAACCATATGTAAATACAGAAAAGTGTAAAGTTCAGATATCATCACAAATCACATGTCAGTATCATGTCCATCAAACTGCTGGCTGTTTTGGACTTTTCTTTTTTAAGGCCAGGATCCCCATGGAGAAAGGAGAAGAGATTATTCCCAGCTTCTACCTGAAAGAGATTTATTAATCCATTGGATAGTACTTAAACATAAGCACTACAGATTAAGTAGTACATCTGGTCTTACCAAGAAAACAGACGTTCTGGTCTTCCAGGAGTCTGAACTCTTGTGGAACAAAAGGGCCGTTGTGAGAGAGGACAGCAGATGTGCTTTCAGGACAACGACCCTGTTTGCGATTGCTGAACTTCAAAAAATAGAGAGTAAACAGTTTTTTTCTTACAAGACAAGACATTTCACTGCTTGAATGGTACATGTAGCAATAATACTAAAATAGCTTGTATCAGTTTTGTTACTATTCATTCGCCTTTTGGATGTCATTGCTTATCATTTTGCCTGAATGCAAACCTTGTGTGTTTGATCACTGTGAGTTGGTTTAACTCCAGATGTGTTCATTGTTTAACCTCCAGTGCTCTCAAGAGGCCAGCAAGGTCTCACATGTCTCTCGTGTACTTCCTATCAGATTAGAGGACCTGCCGTATAGTGAGTTTCCTGCAGTTAATTGATCTTGTTAAGATTAAGATCTCGATTAATTTCTTGTCCCACTTATAATGAAGAGTTTGGAAAGTGAGAAAAAATACTTGAATAGTTGTGTATATGATTGGTGGAGATATGGAGAAGCTTAGTCTAGCCAAAACCACAGCTTTCCTAAGTCATAGCATTGATGTCTGAGGAAACAAAACAACAAGCACACCCTGACATTCCTTTTAAAGGGAATTCTGAAGCCATAGAGCTAAAAATGCAACTGTGACATGTGGCACACAGTTGCACCTTTATGTCATTGTTTTGTGTCATTTCTCACTTTTGGCAGTTTGTGTTCATGGTATCAGTTGGAAACTGGAATTGGTTTGATAGTGTTTATCTGCATGGTGGTGAGATGCATTCTGATATAAACCCATCCCAAGAACAGCGAGAATTCAGATGATATAAACATTTAAATCCTACTTCCTATCTCCAAACAAAACAAATAGCAGCTCTTCAGAATTACACAAATAGCTTATAGCTTGGAATTTTCACCGAAAAAATTAAATGTATGCTATTTTTCCCTTGTTCCAAATCATCCAATCATCCAAGACATGTTTGGAGTTTAAAGTTTGCTTCGTCAAGTTTGCAGTGGAGCTATAAAGCATATGTAGCTTAAAATAAAATAAAGTAGTGTTCCTGGCTGCCCACTGCTTCACTATGTGAATGGGTTAAATGCAAAGGAAGAATTTTGTGCTGTTCACACTGTGTGCTGTGTTGTGTTCATGCATAACAGACTTTACAAATTACACTTTTGGGAGAAATAGACATGCTGTATATTACCCTTGTTTTTCCAGTGCAAAACTATAGAAGGAAACTTTGGACACCAAATATGTCTTGGATGATCAGTTACATTTAGGGCAAAGTGAACCAGACCTTTATGTCGCAAGGATATGTTGCATTACAAATATAATCTACAGCCTTAGCCGTAAGACACTGCTTCAGTGAGCGGCACCGGCAAACGCGCGTCAGAGATTTATAAAACTCAGTTTTTACATTTACCAGACGCTTTTATCCAAAGCGACTTCCATTCCCTAACTACAGGGACAGTCTCCCTGAAGCAACTTGGGGTTAAGGGTCTTGCTCAGGAACCCAGTGGCAGTGTGCTGGAGGTAGGATTCAAACCCACGACCTCTTGGTCCAGACGCAAGTATCCTACCCACTAGGCCACCACCGCCCGTTTTGGCATATTGACACAGAAAAACTACTTTTCCTGAAGCTACTTTAACTCCCCAGGTCTGATTTGAAATGGCTGGTTCAGTTTGTCTTGCCTTTTTGACTTGGCAGAAGAACGATTTCATTTGGGTGGTTATTTGTCAGATTCCTGGAAGACGTGTGCAGAATGTGATAGACTTCACCACTCTGAAACCTGTTGCTCAGATCACACTGTTCTACTTATTCTCAGAGGAGGAATGATAGAAGGTCACAGCGGAGAAAACTTCATCATTCTTTATCCTCTGTCCTCCATCCCTACGGAGTCTCTCAGGGAATGAAAGAGTACTGTGTTAAGGATTTGTAATTATCTCTTAAAGAAAAGTACACACAAGCTCAAGGAATGTTTAATTATATTTTTCTGTATAGCACTGAGGCTCTTATTAAGCTATTACCGGGGCTCGCTTCACTGCAGTCGTATAAGTATAATACACTATCTAAAGGTTTGTAAAAGATTGATCTGTTTTTGGAAATGTTTTAGTGGCTCAGGCCATTAGAACCATTACCTTGTTCTAGATGTCAGCTCTCTGACACTAGCATGTGAAACATGAGCATGGCCTTGCAGGAAAGGGTACGTACAAATCGACTGAAAACCCTACATGACAGTCTCATTACAACTTTTAGATCTGGATCGGCCTGAGATAGCATCAGTTCTGGGCTGAGCTGGTCCTTTAAGTTCTGGGTGGTCCTAGGGAACAGTGCCATTATGTCTTGATGCCCTTAACCCTCTGGTTCACTAGCCAAGACTGTAGTTGGTGTGTCTCATCATGCGGTACCTATTTCAGGGACAAAGAGGATTATGTTTAGAGGGGTGTATACAGACAAATCTCTGTTCACACACTGTGAACTACAGTGCTTTGTTCTGGCTGGACCAAAACGATTCATTAGACAGTTTTCTGCTGTTCCCTGGACTTTTGAAGATTAAATTCCCTGCCTACGACTTGTGGTTAGAATTAAACAGAGATGGAGGAGTAAAGTGTAAAGTGTCCTATATAGATGTCATTACTTCTCAGGCTATGTGATTCATATATGCAAGTTCAAATGCCAAAACAACCCAATTTGAGTTCACCGTTTTTGTGACAACACAAAAACCAGTGCATTTACTAATATTCAGCCTATTTATACGACAGCAGTTAGCTTGCCATGATCATGATGAAGTTATGAGGATTTTTTTAGTCTAGTCTACATTTTGACTGAGGCACTATACTTGGCTTCCAGTTGGACAGATGTCATTTATGCTTTCATTACATCAGTCTTAAAGACACAGTAACAACAGTTTTTAATTAATTAATCAGCAGCTTTTGTTTCATTCTAAGTGATAGAGTTGACTTATAACTGACATAATTGACAGAACTGATATAAAACCAGACAAATTAATGGTTAGCCGACCTTTTGGGATCTCTATTTCAGAGTCCACAAGAGAGTGTAATGTGACTGAAAAGTCTCACATACTGAGATATCAACTACAGCGAATGGAAAGAACGTGGATTGCTACAGACACTGTCCCTTGTGGCGAGGACACAGTAGAAGTACAGAGCGTTCTCTTGTGCTTGTGACCTCAAACAACTTTTGTACCATTTCCACAGTTGAGTCCATCACCTACGCAATCTAACAGAAATAAAAAATTCGGTCTCAAATTCATGGACTGACCGCTGCCGTCTGGAAAGCCTGGAGTCTTCGTTTCCTGAGCTGGAATGATATCCAGACCCTGGGAGATACCCATGGCAAATCCTTTGGTTTTGCTCACTGGCACTGAGCCGGTTCAACTGCCCACATCCTGCATGTTCCCTCCATCTGCCCTGTCAGTCAAAAGCTGAAGATAACCACATTAGAAAACGGAGACAAGGCCTCACTCTCGCAAGTGGTCTGTGCATACATTTACACATAAAAAAAGTCTTATAGGGTGACCTGTGTAAGTTATAAACTGTTTTATTGTTCATAGTGGTGTGTAATACTGCCGTTGCCCGTATGTAACTTTGATATATGCACTTACATGGACAAGAAGCAGTAGATATCAGATTCTGCTGCTAAAACAAACTCAGTGCCTCTGTTTAACATTGTCTTGGTTACAGTCTAAATTGACCACATGGGGAGGTCTATTTCGGCAGTAGAAGCATTACATTAGAATGACTCAGATGTTTGGGCATAAGATCCATCACTGGCATCCGCGAGCGGAACCTTATTTAAATGCATGCCAAGCATGGTGGCAAGATTGACCTAACCTGTGTGAATTACACACACCTATTTTTTTCTAAGCTGCTTAAAATATTGTACTAGCATTTGTTTCCCTGAAGGACCTTTTAATGTTTTTTCAACCTTATCTTTGGGTTTCTCTGTAGTAAAAGAACAGAAATGCTTTTAAATCAAAATATACTAGGTGGTGGTGGTCTTGTGGGTAGGATACTTGCCTCTGGACCAAGAGGTCATGGGTTTGAATCATACCTTCAGCAAACCACCACTGGGTTCCTGAGCATGACCCCTAATCCCAAATTGCTCCAGGGAGACTGTCCCCTGTAGTTAGCGAATGGAAGTCGCTAAAAGCATCCGCTAAATGCCGTAAATGTAATAGAAGCCAGTAGTCATTAGCTTCTATTACAAGTGTGTTTTGAGTCATGAAAAGGGAAAAGCATTGTAATTATTGTTCATTGTAATCTGTTGGCAGCTGGCAGTGCTCTGAAGTTCCCTTTTATGCATAATTATTTTTAAAAGTATATTGACGTACACATTAGAAACTGTTTTTTCCTTTAAGATCTCAAGGTACATGGTCTTCTTTCTCCCTCAGCATGTGTGTGGTCAGTGTTTTCTGTAGGCTTGTTTTTGCAGCTGGTTTTATGTATCCAAAAACATGCTGTAAATAAGTGTTCAGGTCCATCACCACTCCAGGGTATTAAAAATAGGATGGAGTGGGCATTCCTAGCACATGTGATTATGGGATTATGCCTTATGCAGACAGTTCAAAAAAATAAATTGATTGACAAGGGTAGTTAGATGAGGCTATTATGCCTCATTTGTACTGAAGTATGTCATATATGACATATTTAGCTCAGTTTTTAGCCCTTCTTCTGTTTTTATATGCTACAATATATGACATTCAGGTCAGGCTTTCATCGTTAGATTTCTGAAGGGATGAGTGTTGAAGCTGTTGGAAAGAGACGTCACATGAGAGAGCACATTGATATTATAGCATTTTGTACAGCCACATGAAACAAATTAACTTAGAATTCATGCCAGCTTGCTGGATGATATTCTGAGAGGAGCACCACACAAGAAGAGCAGCGTCTGTGGGTTTAATAAGACAGAATGCAGTCAATCTGGCTTTAACTGAGTGGAGATCAAATAAGGAAGCTGCTCTAACATGGCAGACACTGTCAAACAGAGTTTGGAAGAGATGGAAGAAACAAGTATTCAGAAACTCTTGTTTTTGCTATATGATATACTTCCAGATGGTATAACCTCATATTTACACACACAGTGTCTTTTGACTAATAATATGCATACA
The DNA here is from genome assembly GCA_037577275.1 of Bryconaethiops microstoma. Lineage (NCBI taxonomy): Eukaryota > Metazoa > Chordata > Actinopteri > Characiformes > Alestidae > Bryconaethiops > Bryconaethiops microstoma. The sequence goes on from JBBJLS010072268.1 coordinate 9,193, forward strand.
TTTAAATATGAACATGCATTTATAGGCATGAGAAAAATATTTTTAACAATATTTATACTGAATTTGTGTGGGATGAAGGAACGGAGATGATCATGGTGCAGTTCATTGCTTGATGATCTATGTGTAACTGTTGTTCATGCTGCTTTCAGCTCTTCTTGCAACTGTTTTCTAGTGACTGCTGGCTTCTTCCTTACCTTGCTAATCATTAGTCTGAGAGAGATCTTGCGTCCCGTACCTGCTGGATGTATTTAGTTCTGGTTCTATTAACTTTCCACTTGCATATTATTGAGTCAGTTGAATTGACAGAGAAGCGTAACATGCTCTGTAACTTTTTCCAAGTACTGTTTAATAATGTTGTTTCTGAGATCTTCACAAACTCCTTTACCATGAAAAAGTTGTAACCAATACAGTGCAGCTTGGCCAAGAAGACATCAAGTTTGGCCAACTTTTAATGTAGATTTTTTTTGTAATATTTACATTAATGTTTTGAAAGGAATATCTGATTATTTTTCCATATCTATCATTTATGCTGATGAACACATTATTGTTGTTCAAATGTATAAGTAGAAAGTAAATTTGAAGGGGATTTATGCACTGAAATAAACATGTCTGAAAATAATTAAAACTAACAAAAGTGTCTTAGAAAGTCCTCTTTGCAGAACATCTGTGAACTCATCTTACTTTCGTGTGGAGGAAATGCATATGTAGGTTTTATAGGCCTCCATGCAATTCATGGGAGAACAATTTGCTATTGTTACTTACAGCAGCTCAGTTCTGAATGCCATGTTTCATATACAGCCTGATCCTGCTATTGTTTGATGGGCCACGGGGGCTAGATCATTCTTGTTTTCTACAAAGGTCCTTGTAACAGATGAAACCACGGGCAATGAGGCTGTTGTTTCTAGTGGGTACAGACTTCAGCAGATCAGAAATCAGTCTCATATTTCCTCACTGGCTGTGCCTCAATTACTACATGTGATGGAGGTTTGGAGTCAGCAAAGATATCCAGATCTTTGGGCTGTATTCCCCTCTGTGAATGAGGTCTTATTTGCAACAGTTCTCTGTTCCACCCCTCACTGTTGGCAGAGGCTGCATTTATTGGGTTGATGGCTTAACACATACACTATATGCACAAAAGTATTGGGACACACCTGTTTTTCAGGGTTTGGGCTAGACCTCCTGCTTCTAAAGAAGGGCAATCTTAATGCATCAGCATACCAAGACATTTTGGACAACTCTATGCTTCCAATTTTGTGGACACAGTTTGGGGAAGAACCTTTTCTATTCCAGCATGACTGTGTCCCAGTGCACAAA
>JBBJLS010072269.1:0-10505 GCA_037577275.1 Bryconaethiops microstoma
TGCTGAATGCTGAGTGGTTGGAACTCCTTTATCTAGAACTCCTTGTATCTTTAGGCACTTTGCAGCCTGTCAGTAAACCATTTGTTCCCATTTTTTTCATTTAATCTCCACAATATGACAAAGATAAGACAGTTTGACAGGCATAGTGTTTCTGCACCAACGAGGTGGATAGGCTCACTTTTCCTCATAATGTCCAGCACACGTAACTGTTCACTAATTCTGACTTGCAAACCCAAGACTTTTTCACGTGGGAACTATACAAAAGGGCCGATGCAAGTCAGAGTGCAACTCTCAGAATCCTCACCAATCTTCTCTAAATATCGGACTCTCTGTCTATTCGTGGGTGTCAGAGGCTGAGATCAACTCGGTGGTAACACTGTAAAGCTTTAGACGTAACTGTGACCTCTGTTGTCATAAATAATTAGTTTAATACTGGTCTCGTACTGTTGATAATTATAGCTGATAATTTGACATCTTATTTTTAGCCAGTAGTGCTTTCCAGCTCATTCTTATGAGGTGTAATGGATAAAACCACAGCATCGCATACAAAAAAATGTGAAGTTTGATTACCTATCCAGGCAGGAACCACTGCTGTAGCCTGCAATGGGGAGTCCTTTGCCAAGAAAATGTAACTAAATAATTGTTGCGTCTCTTCACATTTGCAGGTCACATTTAGACCTATTAATTCACTGTCATTTAATTCACATGACCATCAAAATTTCCGCAGCTCTAAATATTAAGCCTTCAGTGCATAATGTCAGACGATTGCGCCGCCTGACTACTTTCCATTAAAGTGCACCGTCACACCGACGTGTTTTGAAACAAACAGCAACAAACACTGTGCTGACGTCACAGCGTCGTTTTATATTTATACAAGTTTTATATTTATTCTTATATATCGGACAGTTGAACTCACTAAACTCGCATTTCGTTCGATCAGCCGATGCACTGACTGGCGCCATGCAGGACACTCCAAAGCCCAACACCGACTACGAAGACTCTCAGAAATCTAGTGAGCGTACTTGACATGCCTCAAACCAACATTGGCAAATGACTCTGCCACGCTGTTGTTATGGTTACAGCCTTCATAAAGCGTCTTTATGGAACATTTAACATCCCTCCATATTCGTTCATCACACATCACTGTAACCATAGCAACCACAGCTTTTTCTGTTGTACTGCAACCTAATCGTCCTGTCGAACGAGTCAAAGTCAAGTTTATGACACCAGCATTGAGAGGAACATTGTCTCACTGATGAGGAGATCTTTAGCTGTCCCGCAGTCATGCGGCGCTACCGGACCGAATACAAGAACAATTCTCACAACAGAGGAACGGATCATCAAGTTTTAGTGTAAAACACCAGTGCACGAGTGAAATACCTCACACAGGAACAGGTGGAACTGTTTAAAAAGCTTCCCTTACTGAAGGGTTGCTTATCAGTTATCAGTTATTAACCCCAGCAGGGTTTTCTCAGTTGTCGTAATTCCATATCGTTGCCTGGCCAGTTTGAACTGGGAGACCTGGTATCTAGTGTCTCCATAAACAGTGTTGCAATACTGATGCGGCGTGTCTGTGGCGGCTGGTCCAGATGCCCTGCATTGTGCTGATGTCCTGAACCTGAGCCACTGACATCCTCCATTCATCAGAGCACACAAAGAGAGGCTCAATATGATGCCATGCGATCCAGCCATGTTCATTCTGCCATGACACTCCAGCTCACAGAAGAGAGATCAATAGGGTGTGACTGAGAACGCAGCCTGCTGGCTTTAATGTTTTTTGAAAGCCTTCAAATATTTGTACATGCTGGGTAGTGTCGAATTTGAATAGTCAAATTCGTCTAGACGTTGGCCTGGTTGTTTTCACAGTGTCACAGTGTAAGAAAAATCTGTCTCTTCCCACATACACGAACGTATGTGATCTCTTCTGTCTTGCAGTAAACAGTCGTCCAGCCCATCTGATACAGACTGCAGTCTTTTCACTAATTAACCACATGCTGTTCACTCCTCTACAGTCTGGACAGATCTGGCCTTTTCTGATCAGGTACCGAGTTTCACTGTCCTGCTGTACAAGGCCGTCTTTTAAAGGAACAGTTTCTCTCAGCCCACTTACACCACATCCAACGCTTCATTAAAGTGGTGTGGACTCGTGGACGTAGTTTAGCACGCAGTATCACAGTGATAATAACGTTTAAGCTTTATATAAAACAGCTTAAAAAGAAATGGACAATAAAAGAAGCCAGACAATAAAAAGTTTCCATTGTACTGGTAGTAAAACTCTGGACATGCGCTAAGATTATGAGATAAATACCAATAACATTCTTCAGTAAACAATGATGTTATGTTCAGTATATCAGTGAGTTCTGGTGGAAGTCCAGTATTACTGTAGTTTCATCAGAAACCTGGTTCGACTCCATCAGTCCTTCATTAAATTAAATCAGGAGCTGCTGATGGAGTTTCACAATCCAAACAACGGCTGGAGGAACCGAGGAACCGAACCTGTGTTCTCCTCACCAGCTCACACAATATTAACTACTTTTACAAACAGAACAAATCTGGATATTTTTTACTGCTTTCTTCTTTGTTTGTGTTTATTCTAATGTTAAATTTGCAGAAAGATACATTAAATGATCACACACTGAGAAAAATGGCCTTAGGTAATTTGTACAGGTGCTTAAGACTTTTGCACAGAACTGTAAATGATAGAAGTGTAGCCTGCCTCAGAGTTCCGTCATACTCCTGAAAATAAACGAAGTGAATAGTCATACACACATGATGTTAGATGTGGAAACTCAAAGCTATTTTTGAAACACCACCAAAAATGTTCCTGGCTGACCGTGATGGTAGTTTTTATCTTCTTCTTTCCTGTTTAAGGTCTATAAGGTGTTGGTGAGGAGGGCACCTGATGAGAGCTGGGTGATTTTTAGACGATACACTGATTTCTCCCGACTTAACGACAAGGTTAGAAGGTTGTAGGGTGGGGTCAGGTAGTGTCACGGCCTCACACTGGTCTCTTATTCGTGTGTGTGTGTGTGTGTGTGTGTGTGTGTTAGCTAAAAGAGCTGTTTCCCAAGTTCAGACTTGCTCTGCCGCCCAAGCGTTGGTTCAAAGACAACTATGACATGAACTTCCTGGAGGAGAGACAGCTGGGCCTTCAGGCCTTCCTCCAGAACCTGGTCGCCCATAAAGACATCACTAACAGGTGATGAAGAACCTGTCTGGAGTTTAAACATGATAAATCCATTCATGTTGTTCAGTTGAGTTCAGGTGAATGAAGGTAAATGTAGATGTTCCAGACATTTGGCCCATTGATAAACATAGATGTTGATGTTCCAGATATTTGGTCCACTGATAAGCATAGATGTTGATGTTCCAGATATTTGGTCCATTGGTAAACATAGATGTTGATGTTCCAGATATTAGGTCCATTGGTAAACATAGATGTTGATGTTCCAGATATTAGGTCCATTGGTAAACATAGATGTAGATGCTCCAGACATTTGGTCCATTGGAAAACACAGATGTAGATGTTCCAGATATTTGGTCCATTAGTGCATTTACTCTTTGAACTGAGAATGCAAGTCTCACATAATCCTTCATAAGCATTTATAACGGCTTATTACAACAAGCATCAATTGTCATAAAGGACCGTTTTTTTCTGCTTTAATGTCATTTCACCTCCACAAGTGTTACGATTGATTCTTGTTGCAATAAGCCTTCATAAATGCTAAAGCAGGTTTATAGGCGTTATGAAAGGCTTATGTAGATGTTATGTAGCTTTGTGAATGCTGCCTTTCAGTAAAGTGATGATGAATATAGGGTATTGTTGCATTGTTATGGTAACTCAGCTTTGTGTTGGAGTGAGTGCAGCTGATATGGACAGTCAGAAAGGTGTACAGTAGATACTGACCCAGTTTTGATCAGGTTTGTTGATGTAGACTGGTGACTTTATGTGATTTATATAAATGCCTCATTCTTATATGGGAAACATAGAAATAGATGTTCTGGACATGTGGTCCATTGGTAAACACAGATGTAGATGTTCCAGACATTAGGTGTCTATATATACAGGTGTTTCTCAATACTTTTGTCCTTATAGTGTGTGTGTGTGTATACATGCCTGCTTTTTTCCCCAGTGATCCTGTAAGAGGGTTCTTGTGCTTGGATGACCCACCTGGACCTTTCGACAGTCTGGAAGAGAGCAGGGTGAGAACATCTATTTTGATAACTGGCATTTGATCACTATCATGTGCAGAAAATACTAAGGACAGGCATTTAAAACGCCCACATCTTACATGTTTCTTGTCCACTTGGGATTTCTTATGTGGCTTCATGCACTTAAAAACATTACCAATTCATTTTACTGGACAATGTTCATTTACATCTCTGTTTCTATTAGAACTGAACAAGTTTTTTTTTTGTTATTGTACCTTCAATTCAAATGTGCTCTGTTCTAATTGGCTGTCCTGTTTTGTGCCTCATTGAAAAAACAGACCAGACTGAAACACTCTTTATAACAGGCATATGAAGTTAAATACTTTTTAGGCTTCAATATACAAATAATTTTTTTTGTGACATCACAAAAATAAACATTCAAAACAGGCCTTTTTCCATATAGAAAAGGGACCATATCGCCTGGGGAATGCATATTTTGTAACTTTAACTATGTTTACACTCTACAAAGCGTTTTCAGTTTTCCATGATATGGGCCTTTTAACAATCTTGACATATCCACCTTTTCAAATGATTACCATCTGAATAACTCAGTTAGACACATTATTCATATGATATATAATAAGAATGTGTGCAAGATATTCTTCATATTTCTTTGTTTAATTTGGTATTCAAACTTATGAATACCCCATTAAGTGAAGAAATATTCAGATAAATCCTCACACATTCCTAGAAACTACTGAAATGGTGACTACTGAGTGAAACACCTGTTGCAGGCTTACTGTGAGACTCTGGAACAGACCAACCATCGTCTGCAGAGGGAGCTGTTGGACAAACAGAGAGAAATCGAATCTCTCAGAAGAATCCTGGAGGACCGAGAGCTCCAGATCAACAATCTGGAGAAAACAAAGAAGTAATGTTACCACATGACCTGCTTTGTTGGTTGCTGGGGAAGCAGAGGCTGGAAGGCCAGCATTGTCCTGCGTTAGAGTCTGGGGAACAAATGACTCCATTCAAATGTTTATTGTCCTCGAGGCAATGAAGAGCAGTGTTAATCCGTTATGTGAATGACGCGGCTGTTGATGAATTGCTTAGACATTCGGATGTGGCCCAATTTTGATACAGAGATGTCCGGGTTTAGCTCTGACCCTTCTTTCCATTCAGTGAAGGTGAATCAGATACTGCTTTGTTTCCGTTACCATGACAACAAAATACATGCAGGAATACAGCTGCTCTATACAGTCATAATACACCTTTCAGTACATTAAAGAGCCATATTTTTCTGTATTTTACCCCGCTGAGGTCCACTTATGTACTTAATTTTTTTTGTATTACATTACATTTATACAGGCAGCTGGTGGCCTAGTGGTTAGGGAGTTCGCCTTGCGATCAGAAGGTCGTGGGTTCAAAGCCCTGGACTGCTAGGTTCATCACTGAGGTTCTCTTGAGTAAGGTACGGTCCCCACACTCTGCTCCCTAGGCTCCCCTCATTGGTGGCAGCTCCTTGCTTCACTTGGCGAATGGGTTAAATGCAAAGAAAAAATTTCACATTGTGTGCTGTGTTCACGTCTGATTATAAGGGGCCAGTTTACTTTAATTTATTACATTCATTTGGCAGGTGAGTAACAATATGAGTAAACACTCGGGTTTCAGGACCAGGGGAGAGTTCTAACTGTTAGAAATTTGACTAGCACAAGTGCCTTAGGAGAGGAGATGCTCTCTGAACAGATGAATCTTCAGAAGGGGTTTTGAAGATGGAGAGGGATTCTGCTGCTCTTGCCGGCTTAGGCAGCTCGTTCCACCAGCGGGGAATAGCGGATGAGACCAGTCTGGACTGGGTTTGCCTTCTGCGTAGGGATGGCAGTGCCAGACAGTGTTCCATGGAGGTGCGGAGGGAGAGAGTAGATAGATAAACAGATAGAAACTGTTTTTGTCCCCGAAATATCCAAATAAATAGAATAATTATATAATGATGAAAAAAAAACATAGTTCATTAGTTGTAGCAGATAATGATTAGGGGAAGGGGGGATGTGGTAGGAACGTAAGGCTGAATGATGGGATTAAGGTCGCTGGGTGCAGATCCAGGTGTCATTCTGTAGACAAAAGTTAGTGACTGAACTTAATTCAGGCAGCCACGGGTACCCAGTGTAGGTCAACCAGTGTCGGTGGGGTGACATGCGACCTTTTGGGTTGGTTAAAGACCAGCCGAGCTGCTGCGTTCTGAACCAGCTGTGAGGGTCTTTCCCTGTAAGCAGGTAGACCCACTAGGAGGGCATTGCAGTAATCGAGGTGAGAGATAACCAAGGCTTTTACCAGGAGCTGGGTGGCAGACTGAGTCAGGTATGGCCTGATTTTCCTGATGTGTTTACCCCCCTGAGGTCCACTTATGTACTAAAGTGTGTGTTTATGTACCAAAGACTCTCTATATCACATAGAAACGAACAGCCTGTTACAGTGCCTTTAATACTGATGTATGTAAACGACCCTCATTCCAGTTGGCTGCTCTTTACTGTGTCTCGTTCAAATAGCAGTCCAGGTTGAAACAAATAGCAGTCCAGGTTGAAACAAATAGCAGTCCAGGTTGGAATTTTCTTGAATGAACGGGGCTACCTGCTGTAGGTGAGAATATGTAAACGCCCTTTTTATGACATCACAAAAAATTAAAGAGCCCGAATCCCCTATTTTATTTTTGTTCATTTTACTCTTGAGGTCCACTTACAATGATTGTGTGGATTTATATACTATATTATATTTAAAAAAACCAGCCATAACTATGGGCCATTTGGAACCATAGTTGTATGTAAACGAGCTCAAATTAATGCAGGGTTTATTGGTTTATTTGACCTCTCTTATTCCTAAGACCTGAAATAAAGAGATTTGGGAATTTTTGTTCTTTATGGGCATTTACACGTGATGTCATTTTTAAAACCCCAGTAGCTTTTATTATTATTACATGTTTTTAAATTACGGTAACTTTGGTTCTACGTGACACAGGAACACCAAACAAAGCTCAGCATGACGTCTGGAGCACCAACACAAACCGGAGGAACTTCCATATAAGGAGCTGTTTTGCTGTACAATGACAATTTACCATTAGCTGCTCTTCTGGTACAGATCCGTGTCGCTTGTGTTCTAAGGGTTAAAGAGATTTAGAGACTGTAATTCTTTCGAGTGCGGTCACTGAGCCACATGTTGTCCACAGTGGGATCTCCAGTGCCCAGAATGAGCTCAGTGAACTGCGAGCGGCGATCTCCGAGAGCAGAGCTGATGGAGAACTGAAGGTGGGGGCCGACTCAGAATCAGACTACATGAGCAACCCGGACGGAAGGTGACTGTGATCACACACTGCTCATCCTCCTCACAACACCGTTAAAGAGACAGTCCAGCTAAAAATCTCACTCACACTGCAAAAAATCACATCTAGTCAATAAATGTAGTATTTCTCATTCTGCAATTCTTGTAAGATTAATAGAAGATTATTTTTTGCTAAATGTTTTTCTAGAGAGACCATGATATTCTGTTGACAGCAAAATGATCTGTCAATGGAGACCATTTAGATGAAACACAAACCATTTAGAAATAAGCTGAATAATAAGATAATCCTTTGTTAGTCAAACAGTGGGAAATTTTCATTGCTGTGCCAGAAAGTGGACAGAACAAAAGACGTGTGTATATATATATATATAAACTTATATAAGTATATGTATGTATGTACACTGAGTGTATGTACAGAGGTGAGATATATATGTAAGAACACAGTGAATATATGTACAGGTACACAGTGTCCTCAGTTGTTTGGTAGTAATGTTAATATTCATACATGATGATTGTCTTGCCAAGATCATCTTTTTACTTGTTCCTCTTTACCTGGCAAAAATATGTTTGCCGCGTTACTGCATATTCTGCAAATTCTTGGCATTCTGTAGCGTTCGCCACAAAACTATATATATTATATATATATATTTATATAAAATAAGCTGTTAGGCAGCTCAGTTTAGAAGATACCTCAAGCCTTGTGAGATACATTTTGAATGATAAAGGCTTTAATAGAACAGCTAGTTCAGTTTAATTTATTATATATATATATATGATGTGTGTGTGTGTAACCAATATAAATATTATATTAAATATTATATAATATTATAAATATTATTTTATTTTCACTTAGAAGATCAACAAGCCGTGTCATTTGACCGGGGTGATCAAACTTTTGCATTCAACTGTAATTTGAAGGAGGTTCTAACACCACCCCTGTTTGTCTGTCCCAGTTTAGAGATCCAGCTACCAAAGAGGGGCAATGGAGCTTGCTGGAATGGACCAGTCACTGAGAACCAAGAGTGCGTCTCTTTCCAGACATCCGCAGTTCTAGAAGACCAAGTTTAGATCTTTGCAGTCGAACTAATCACAATCTGTAAGAAGGAACTCTGATAGGTCTCGATTCGTTGTTGGTTTTTAGCTACACGTTTGCATTATGTTACATCTTTATTTAAATGAGATCTCATAATTATCTACATAATGAATTACATTTACAGTCTGTATTCACAGGTTCAGGTCTGCACTACTGACATTCTTGTTTCTTTCAGTGTCGAAAATAGACAAAACGTGCCAAAACTGGTACTTATCTTCAAGGAATGGGTGCCTTTGAGAAAAGATTTGCTTCCAGGGTCTTAAGAATGTTCTTTGTTGCAGTTATTTGGAACAAAATCTCAAATACCCTCTTAAGAAGGTCTTAAAGGGCCCATATCCTTCATTTTCTTGTTTTTATTACAGTTCTTTTACGATTTCTGTATGTAAACATGTAAATGTAAAAAACAAAACACTTCTTCATGAATGGGTGGGGCTAAACTGCTGCAGGCTGAATAGGTGGACGAATATAAATGCAATGGTTTTTATGACATCACCAAAAATCGTGAATTAAAAATGGGCTGTTCTTGCAGATTAGCTAACATGTATGGACTGGAGAGCAAATGATGTTTTGAAATTTTAACATGAATTGTACTAAACAGTTTAAGAAGAAAAAGTTAGGTTTTCCATGAGAGGGGCCCTTTAATTATTTCCTTAAGAGGTCTCAAGAAGTCTTAAATAAGCTGTTAAACAGCTTATTCATATCTGGAACATTTTAGAAGATACAATAAGCATTAGGAATTATAAAAGCTTTAACAGAACAGCTAGTTCAGTTTAATTTATTTATCGAAGTAACACCAGGAAGAGATGGTAGGTGAAAAAGCCACCAGTATTTTTGGGGGGAAAACACAACATTTGTGGGGTGATAGTGGAAAGAGATGATGATGGGAAATGGGTGCCAAGACAGTGTCTATGGGAGATGAGACGGGGGTTAAAAAGAAACAGGTCAATTAAAAATGCATGATATTAAGACGATCAGGAGCAATGTATGTGCCATCTACTACACCAAGCACATTTAAGCATCCAGCCAAATCAAATGAGTGTGTTTGTACTGCTTTATCATATTCTTCTAAGTAGAGGACTAGTGGAGGAGCTCCACTTCAGTCTTTTAGACAGACTTTCAAACAAATCTTCATTCCTTTTAAAGGAATAGTTTGAAAAATTCAAATTTATAGAACTTTCCACTTTCACCAGACAATCAGACAAGACATGTTTGGAGTACAAATGTTGCTTCTTTAGTTGAGAAATGAAGCTTTGAGACTATGTAGCTAACAAACACTGTGTTTATCAAATTGTTTGCTGTAAATACACGCTCAAAATGTATTTCAACCTGCTCAAACCACATCCAACTCTTTATTAAGGTGGAGCGGACTTGGTTTAGGCCTCATGTGAGCTCTAAAATTGAACAAAATGTCACTATATAGTTGGTACATCAAGTCATACTTTAAGTCATACTGACTCATCCAACAGGGTGTCAGTAAATATTAAATGGTAAATAATTAGTAAATAGTAAGTAATCAGTAAATAATTTGGGTGACTATTAACATTTTAGCAAGCTTAGCACCAGTTCTAAACTATTGGTGCTTCTCCACTGGCACAAGGAACCGCTCTGTACCACAAATGCTTTTCAATTACAAAAGAAATGACCCGAACCCGAGCTGCTCGATGGCAGGGCCAAAAGTGGGCCGCAGCCGATCTTACTGCATCACTGCTTTCTGATTGGGCAAAAAATGTTTGTCATGATAACAGATGGAGTTGGAAAGAGATGATTGTTCTTTTTTTCTGTCTGTGAAAAAAAACAACAGTGGAGATACAAACTAACAACTGGGAAGTGGATAAAGTTCAAGCTCGACTGTCTGAAGATAAATTTCAGTGGGAGTTTTTTTCTACGACTCTAACAAATTTATCTTTAACTCTGTGAGAAACGTGAA